>CM024759.1:66679277-66832020 GCA_014218235.1 Colocasia esculenta | reverse complement strand
TGCCTCCACAAGTATACGTAGACATGGTTGTCGATGCTGTGGTCCGGAGTTCAATATTCATGAAGAAAACAAATGAAGAAGTGTCGAATGATACAGCTCAGAGATTTTATCAGTTACTTCAGATGCTGATGAAACATATGGGATGGTTGTGAGAAGCATACACGGTTGTCTGCAGTGTCGCAGCTATTGAATTTGAAATCTGAATTTCTATGACGAGAGTTGTTTTGACCGCTCTTCTTAACCTGGTCAAGAGCAGCTTCCTCAATCAGAGAGGTTACCTGCTGACTTTTACCGTGCGAAGAAGATGGTGAATGATTTGGGGCTTGGTTTTATGAAAATTGATGATGTCCGAAATCACTTATGTTGTACTACAAAGAGGATGCAGATAAGACATCATGCTGTATTTGTAAGCATGATAGGTTCAAGCCCAAGAGAGGGACAAGTCCAAGCAGAAGATGTTCCGTATAAGTCATTGCGGTACTTTCCTATCACCCAGATTGCACGATTGTTCATGTCCTCGAGGATAGCTGGACATATGACTTGGCATGCGGAAAGAGTCCGTCGCGACGAAGGTGAAATGAGTCATCCTCGATGGTGAAGCTTGGGCTCATTTTAGCCGTACTCATCCTTACTTCTCAAGGATCCACGCAACGTACGCTTGGTTTATGCACAGATGGTTTCATCCTTTCGGAAGCTCGGTGGCTCTTACAATGTTGGCCAGTATTCCTAACCCGTATAACCTTCCGCCAGGCATGTGCATGAAGCGTGAGAACTGTCCTTTCATTGCTGATTCCGGGTCCAAAAGTCCAGGAAAGAATATAGACATATATCTCAGACAGTTGATTGATGAGATGAAATTGTTATGGTCAGATGGTGTGCAGTCTTATGATGCATCCAGAAAATAGAATTTCAATCTGAAGGATGCATTGATGTGGACAATAAGTGACTTTCCAGCCTCGGCATGTTATCTGGCTGGAGCACACAGGGGAGGTTGGCATGTCCTTATTGCATGGAGGATTCTAAATCATTTGTGTTGAAATCTGGGGGAACTTGTTGGTTCATTGTCATCGCGGTTTCTACCCAGTGACCATCTTTCCGAAAGCAAAGGATTCTTTTATGAAAAATACAACTGTGATGGAGGAGGTAGATATGGAAACGGTGTCTGGTGGAAACATGGCGAGGCGGGTCTAGAACTTACCGACTGTAACACAACTGGCTGGTAGTACCCGACAAATCCCTGGCTTTGGGAATGGATCACAATTGGGTGAAGCAAAGCATTTTTGGGAATTGCCTTATTGGTCAACACTTTTGATACGTCATACCCTAGACGTCATGTATATAAGAAGAAGGTTTTTGATAATGTGTTCAACAAGTTATGGACGTCAAAGTAAACAAAGGATAACGTCAAGGCACGTTTCGATTTGAAAGTACTTTGCAAACGTCCAGAACTAGAGCTACAGCATGTTCAAGGAAAAGTGGTGCAACCTAAAGCTGCATATGTGCTTGGGGCCAGACAGATTAAGGAAGTGTTGCAATGGTTAAAGCAATTGAGATTTCCGGATGGATATGTCTCGAATATTGCGCGTTGTGTAAATGTCAACGAGGGAAAAAATATACGGAATGAAGAGTCATGACTGCCATGTTTTCATGCAAAGACTGATGCCTCTTGCTTTTCGTGAGTTGTTGCCGAAACAAATATGGGGAGCAATGACTGAGCTGAGTCAATTCTTCAGGATTTTATCTGCATCAGAACTCAAAATTCATGACTTGCAAAATATAGAGCAAAATATAATTCAGACAGTCTGCAAATTAGATAAGATATTTCCTCCAGCATTCTTTGATTCAATGGAGCACCTGATCATCCATTTACCATATGAGGCAAGGGTCGGAGGACCAGTACAATTTCGATTGATGTATCCGTTTGAGAGGTATATTTCTACATCTCAATTTATTGCCATTACGATGATCTTTTATATTACTTATGTATGCATTTGAATTATTATCGTAGGTGCATGCACGATCTTAAATGAAAGTCCGTAACAAAGCACAAGTTGAGGGCTCCATTACTCAGGCGTACCTCATTGAGGAGATATCGAACTTCTGTTCATGTACTTTGACACGGAAATACGAACCCGACGCACTCAACCTCCACGTAATGATGATGGTGGAGATTCCGAGGTGTCAGACTGACTCTCTGTATTCAAGTGTCCGGACGGGCGTTCGGATCTTCATCTACTCGCGCACTCCAAGACAGAGAGTTGGTAGCTGCGGAGATCTACATGTTCATGAATTGCGAAGAACTAGACCCTTACATTCAGTAAGCTCTCCACGCTTATTCGTCATCATTTGCGTGCATTGCTGCAGAACCTAACGGTTGTGTGACATTTACATTGCAGAGAGTTTGACTCGGTCATATTGCGACGGAATCCACGTCTAACTGACGTGCAGGTTGAAAAGGAACAGGAGAAGTCTTTTCCTACTTGGTTAAGATCTCGAGTATGTGTCTAATTATTTTGAAACATAAGTGTTATGTTTTTATGCAGACTGAGTTGAAGTCATTTATTCAAGTTTGTCTATTTATCTCATAATAGGTTGAACAAGGCTTCATTCCCGATTCAAGAGTACAACAGATTAGTTTTGGCCCCTCGAAGATTGTACGTGTCTATCCAGGCTACATTGTGAATGGATACAGATTTCACACGAGAGATTATGGACGGAATAAGTCTACGATGAACAGCGGCGTATGTGTGAAGGGAAGTGCCTACAATGAAAATGAAATTGACTATTATGGCATTCTCGAAGAAGTCATTAAACTGCAATTTTTGGGACAAGACAACATGTATTTCTGTTCAAGTGTCATTGGTTTGATCCGACATCTATTCGTCATGACACAACATATGGATTAATCGATGTGAAGCATAAGTCCAAATTGAGTACATATGAGCCATTCATTCTGGCGGCACAAGCCCAACAAGTTTATTATTCAAATTATACATCCCTCAATTAAGAGATTGGTGGGCTGCATGTAGAGTGAATTCAAGACTATTCCCTGAGTATGAGCTTCTCCCGACTGATGATGAGCTCGAAGGTGTTAATGACAACTTTTTCAATCAGATCGGAGTGACGCACGAGAGTTGGAACTTCTACGCAGTACAATGTTCATGATATAAATGAAACAATTTGCTTACATAAGGATAACGAACAAGAAGAAGTTGACCCAAATGTCGCTGAGCGAGAGGTGGAGTCTGATGTGGAGGAGACTCCCAAGATGATGAGGATGAATTCCAGGATGATGATGAAGATGATGCTGAATTAAATATGTCTTCAGCATCTGATGATGAATATTGATAATATACTGCATATTTTGTAAGAAATTGGTGTTGTTGTTAATTACATGTTCATAATAAATTGCTATTTCAAATTGAGTGCTGATGACTTGCTATATCTTTATTTGTATCAATAGAGATATGGTACGTGGAGGACGCAGTCGGACGGTTGCCACGTCCGTTGGCAGAGGGTCCGCGACCCCGTCCACGACAGGTATACGTATGTGTAAACACAATATTCTAGAATTTATTGTTCATATTAAATGCATGAGAACTAACGTACATACAAGAAAGCAGGGACTGCCTCCCCGTCCACGTCTGCCTCCAGGTCCGCGACAGGTATATGCATATGTACATAAAAAACCATATGGATATTATTGTTTATATTGATTTCACGAGAACTAACGTACATAAAATTTTACAGGGACTGCCTCCCCGTCCACGCACGTCGTCCCAGCGACAGGTAATTTCTATATTGTTGTTTATTTGAAATTCATAATTTCTAATGTGTATGAATTTTGCAGGGACTGCCTCCCTGTCCACGCCCGTCGTCCCAGCGACAGGTAAATTTCTATATTGTTGTTTATTTGAAATTCATAATTTCTAATGTGTATGAAATTTTGCAGGGACTGCCTCCAGGTCCGCGCCCGTCGTCCCAGCGACAGGTAAATTTCTATATTGTTGTTTATTTGAAATTCATAATTCTAATGTGTATGAAATTTTGCAGGGACTGCCTCCCCGTCCACGCCCGTCGTCCCAACGACAGGTAAATTTCTATATTGTTGTTTATTTGAAATTCATATTTTCTAATGTGTATGAATTTTGCCTCCCTGTCCACCATCCGAGCAGTGCCACCTTCGTCTTCTTCTCTCACCACAAGGTAAACGTATGTTTCAATAGATTAGTATGTTTGGTCTCTTTCAATTTATACAATAAAAGTGTACTAAATTGTTTTCAACAGAGGTGGAGAGCCAGCATCCAACAGCTGAGGAGGGGCCTCAGCTACCAGGACGACAACCATGCTGGATCTCAGGGTAAAGTTCATCATCTCAGTGTTACTGTATTTGTTATTTAGGATATACATTTCATGTAGAAAATTAATGTGGAATTGCAGGGGAAAGATAGATCCCAGTCCTGCTTCCCGCTATATTACGACGCTGGTCCACGCACATATTCCAGGACCAGTGGATGCATGGAGAGACTTCCCGTGCCAGTCCGGGATTTATTATTTGACATGTTTACGGTATTTTTATTTTTTAGAAGAGTTGAAGTCATTTATTCAATTATTATTAATTTGGGTTTATTGCAGAACGTTGATTAATTTTATTTCTTTACAGCGGAGGTTCGCGTTCACGAGACCCGAGGATCTCCCTCGAGCTCGAGCCGTCTGGGAGATTACGGCCTAGACTAATTTAAGAAAGTCGATGTGGGAGGTACGGGACAAGGCAATGAAGACCACAGGCAACCGGGATCCTATGGCTTGGGTGGATTACGGCCCTGTTTGGCTGCGGAGGGACTATTGGGAGTCCCTTTGCGAGCGTTGGGCTGCTGGACCATGGCAGCAGCGGTCACAGGCGGCAATACGCAACAGAGCAACTCAACCGGAGAAGAATGTGCATACTAGTGGATTCGTATCTTATGCGACCCACAGTCAAAAATTGGTAAGTATTTTATTGTTCGATTCATATATACATATAGATTATTATTGTGAAACTAACTAATTTTGTTGAATTTTAAGCATCACGACCTGGAGCGTGCCCCTACTTTCCGCGAGTTATTTAACCGGACTCATAAGCGGAAGGGGACGGATGACTATGTTACCGAGAGTGCCCGCACGATTGCTGTAAGTTAAGCTTTAAATTATGAATTCAATTATGATATTAAAGTAATTTGTTTTCAATAATTTAATTTTAAATTATTTTACAGGAGACGTACGACAGGACGATGGCGGAGCGCTACACAGAGGGCACTCCCCAGCCAGATTTGGATGCGGACGCTTGGGTCGAGGCAGCGGGAGTGCCGAGGAAGGGTCGAGTGTACGGCTTTGGGGACAGCCTGGATACTCATCGAGTGTTGTCATCATATGCCAGTTCGATCGCTCCCCCAGCACACGCGAGTTCATCTTCTGCGCCGCCCGTCAGTGGTGTAGAGGACATTAGAGGCATCATTCAGGAGGAGCTACGTGCAGAGCTACAGACACAGCGGGTAGAGCTACAGACGCAGCGGGTAGAGCTACAGACGCAGCGGGTAGAGCTACAGGCGCAGCGGGTAGAGATAGAGACGCAGCGGGTACAGCTACAGACGCAGTTCAGCGATATGGTTCAGTAGTTCATCTCAATAATGCAGGGAGTACGCCCCACACAGCCCGCAACTCAGGTCAGTATTAGTATTAATTTCATATACTTAGGATTGGGACGGGCGTTCAATTGACGGATCTAAAAAACAACAAATCCGGATTGGGTTGGGCATTGAAATGACGGATCTAAAAAACACCCAAGTATATATAAAGGGTCAAAACACACAACCCGGGGGTCTAAAATCCCAAATAGAGATCGGATCGGCATGCCGTTTTCTCCGACACGACCGGGTGGGTTAAAGTGACGTGTAGAAACTAACGGAATCTAATTTGGATCTTCGGATTGGGTTGGGCATTCAATTGACGGATCTAAAAAACACCCAAGTATATATAAAGGGTCAAAACACACAACCCGGGGGTCTAAAATCCCAAATAGAGATCGGATCGGCATGCCGTTTTCTCCGACACGACCGGGTGGGTTAAAGTGACGTGTAGAAACTAACGGAATCTAATTTGGATCTTCGGATTGGGTTGGACATTCAATTGACGGATCTAAAAAACACCCAAGTATATATAAAGGGTCAAAACACACAACCCGGGGGTCCAAAATCCCAAATAGGGATCGAATCGGCGTGCCGTTTTCTCCGACACGACCGGGTGGGTTAAAGTGACGTGTGGGAACTGACGGAATCCAATTTGGATCTCCGGATTGGGTTGGGCATTGAAATGATGGATCTAAAAAACACCCAAGTATATATAAAGGGTTAAAACACACAACCGGGGGTCCAAAATCCCAAATAGGGATCTGATCGGCGTGCCGTTTTCTCCACACGACCGGGTGGGTTAAAGTGACGTGTGGGAACTGACGGAATCCAATTTGGATCTCCAGATTGGTTGGGCATTGAAATGACGGATCTAAAAAACACCAAGTATATATAAAGGGTTAAAACACACAACCTGGGGGTCCAAAATCCCAAATAGAGATCTGATCGGCGTGCCGTTTTCTCCCACACGACCGGGTGTGTTAAAGTGACGTGTGCGAACTGACGGAATCCAATTTGGATCTCCGGATTGGGTTGGGCATTGAAATGACGGATCTAAAAAACACCCAAGTATATATAAAGGGTTAAAACACACAACCCGGGGGTCTAAAATCCCAAATAGGGATCGGATCGGCGTGCCGTTTTCTCCGACACGACCGGTGGGTTAAAATGACGTGTGGGAACTGACGGAATCCAATTTGGATCTCCGGATTGGTTGGGCATTGAAATGACGGATTTAAAAAACACTCAAGTATATATAAAGGGTCAAAACACAACCCGGTGGTCTAAAATCCCAATAGGGATCCGATCGACGTGTCGTTTTCTCCGACACGACTGGGTGGGTTAAAGTGACGTGTAGAAACTAACGGAATCTAATTTGGATCTCCGGATTGGTTGGGCATTCAAAGGACGGATCTAAAAACACGGTCAAACAGATATAAATGGTTAAAACACGCAACCCGGGGGTCCAAAATCCCAAATAGGGATCCGATCGACGTGCCGTTTTCTCCGACACGACCGGTGGGTTAAAGTGACGTGTAGAACTGACGGAATCCATTTGGATCTCCGGATTGGGTTGGGCATTCAAAGAACGGATCTAAAAATGGGCAAGTATATAAAAGGTTAAAACACACAACCCGGGGGTCCAAAATCCCAATAGGGATCCGATCGACGTGTCGTTTTCTCCGACATGACCGGGTGGGTTAAAGTGACGTGTAGAAACTGACAGAATCTAATTTGGATCCCCGGATTGGGTTGGGCATTCAAAGGACGGATCTAAAAACACGGTCAAGCATATATAAAAGGTTAAAACACACAACCCGGGGGTCCAAAATCCCAAATAGGGATCCGATCGACGTGCCGTTTTCTCCGACACGACGGGTGGGTTAAAGTGACCTGTAGAAACTGACGGAATCCAATTTGGATCCCCGGATTGGGTTGGACATTCAAAGGACGGATCTAAAAACAGGCAAGTATATATAAAAGGTTAAAACACACAACCCGGGGGTCCAAAATCCCAAATAGGGATCCGATCGACGTGTCGATTTCTCCGACACGACCGGGTGGGTTAAAGTGACGTGTAGAAACTGACGGAATCCAATTTAGATCCCCGAATTGGGTTGGGCATTCAAAGGACGGATCTAAAAACACAGTCAAGCATATATAAATGGTTAAAACACGCAACCCGGGGGTCCAAAATCCAAATAGGGATCCAATCGACGTGCCGTTTTCTCCGACACGACCGGGTGGGTTAAAGTGATGTGTAGAAATTGACAGAATCCAATTTGGATCTCCGGATTGGGTTGGGCATTCAAAGGACGGATGTAAAAACGAGCAAGTATATATAAAAGGTTAAAACACACAACCCGGGGGTCCAAAATCCCAAATAGGGATCCGATCGACATGTCGTTTTCTCCGACACGACTGGGTGGGTTAAGTGACGTGTAGAAACTGACGGAATCCAATTTGGATCCCCGGATTGGGTTGGACATTCAAAGGACGGATCTAAAAACACGGCCAAGCATATATAAATGGTTAAAACACGCAACCGGGGGTCTAAAATCCCAAATAGGGATCCGATCGACATGCTGTTTTCTCCGACACGACCGGGTGGGTTAAAGTGACGTGTGGGAACTGACGGAATCCAATTTGGATCTCCGGATTGGGTTGGGCATTCAAAGGACGGATCTAAAAACACCAAGAAAATGATGGATCTAAAAATAGTATTGTATTAAGCTTGAGAAATAATCACATGTTTTAATTTCATTTTTGAAAATACTGTATGTCTTTTATTTTTAATAATGTTTCTCATTTTAATTTGTTTTAATATAGGATCCAGCTCTAGACGATGACGAGGCAGGGACAGCAGACGATCCAGCAGATCTATGTTGATTTTTGTATTCATTATTCTATATGATTTTATATTTATTGTATTTTATGATTTTATGTTGATTGTGAGTATTTGTTAAATTTATGAATATTGTAGTAGGTTTGACATTGTAGCAATGTTGACAAATCATTTTTATTTGCCTATTTTAAAAAAAAATATGTGTATTTTCCGACGGATGTTCCGACGGATAAGTATCCGTCGGAACTTATAAATTACCGACGGAAAAACACCGTCGGTAATGCCGTCGGAAAATACTGACGGATTGGCCGACGAATAGTATCTGTCGGAACTGATAAATTACCGACGGCAAAACACCGTCGGCAATTCCGTCGGAAAATACTGACGGCTTTCCCGACGGATTATATCTGTCGGAGGTTTCGACCGAATTCCGACGGAATTGTCATCCGTCGGAAATTTCTGACCAAGTATTTCCGACGGACAGTTTCCGACGAGCTTTGGATGGAAAGCGGTCGGAAGGCGCCCTTTCCGACGGAATACCGTCGGATTTTCAACGGATTCAGTCCGTCGGAAATAGCGCATTTTCTTGTAGTGTATCCACCTCTGAGTCCTGTCTGCGCGCCTCTGTGAGCAACTCCTCAACCTCCATTCTGAGAGTATTTTCGATGTTGCTAATCCGTTGCTGATAGTCAGTGGAGCTCGACCCTTCTCCTGTCCTATACCATGTGCGACGTGTCTCCCGACTGCCTCCACAATGAATGCGACCAGATCGGTCCTTCCCCATAACTGAAACAAAAGCCTCCTCAGTAGAAATGGGGATACTCCCACTCTCACTATCTAGTGAAGGAGTCGATAGCTGCATCATCCTCTCTGCATAAAAAATTAAGAAAAAATTTATTATTTATAATAAAAATATCACATAAAAATTAATTATAAATTTTAAAAATACACTTACATATCGACTCCTACTCTCGTCATCTACCCACTGCTCATTGCCATCAGGTAATTCCTTGCATCTGCCAATTTTAAAGATCTCCACACGACTGGGTTCACGATCATGAGCAAGGCGCTATTCACATGTGTTAAAAAGAGTAAGAATTAAGTAAATATTAAATTGACAATAAATTTTAACTAAATATTTAACTTACAAAATCATCCTTCACTTGATAATGACTCTTCATGCCCTTTCTATATGGCATAGGTTGATGAGAGCGATTTGCCTTATTGCGATCGGCGATATTCTGCTAACAAATATTTTAAATGTTAAAATAAAAAATGAAGATGTACTATAAAACTTTATTATTACTTGCTCATCCGAAGTGTTCCATTTTGCACACATGATCTGCCAATCTTGGGGATTAACACCAGCTGGAACTGAGGCAATGGCCTCATCAAAAGACTTGCCTGTATAATGTTGTATAGAGACATAATTTTTTTAGTTCCACATTAAAAGTAGTGAAAATAAATGAAAAAACCAGACCAAAATATATTAGCTGACTGCTTGGACAAAGTTCTTGGACAAGGTAATTTTCCACAATGGTGGTCCACGGTCACACAAGCTTACTACACTGCATTTGCTATATAACCACAGGTGAAGAATAGGTGGTTCTACTTATATGCCTACCTCTTCCTCACTGCCTATGCTCAAGACTCTGTGGAGTTCATAAGAGCACAAGGGACCATCCGAATGTGGTGGAATGACCAGAGGATGTGGATGATTAGGGGAGTCACATCTAACCTCTTTGGGGTCATCCAGTTCTTCCTTGAGAAAGTGGGCATATCTGGGTTTGGGTTCAATGTGACCAGCAAGGTGATAGATGACAAGCAAACTCAGAGGTATGAGGGGGGCTCCTTCTATTTTGGGGCAGAGTCTTCCTTCTTGTGTCACTGGGGACAATTGCCACAGTCAACTTGGTTTCTTTGGTGGTGGGGATTGCCAGGAGTTGGACACAGGGTGCCATCCAAGACATGGCCATCCAGGTTCTCATATCAGGATTTGTGGTGGTGAATTGTTGGCCAATCTATGAGGCCAGTGTTTTGAGGGGAGATGAGGGGAGGGTGCCAGCCAAGGTCATAAGGTCCTCAGTCCTCTTAGCAGGGGCTCTTTTTTCGGTAGCCTACTTTGTATTCTCAGTGTGAGCTGGTGTCATTGTTATGTGTGTGTTTTTTGAGTGTAGTGATGTGTTTATCCAGGGGTAGATAACTCTGTAATTGGTGAAGTGGGATCATTGCATATGCCACTTTAGAGCAAGAAAGGGCATTGCTGTTATTTGGATTCTCTCTTGAACATGACTCTTGTGGGAATGATAAATCTGGTGGATCCTTCCAGCTGGGCAACCTGAAGATTCTGCAATCGAGGTTTCAAAGTTGAGAAAAATTTAGTGCATATGAGTTTTGTATTTTACACTTGTATTTCTCTTTTTTCATTAGCTAACAAGAAAAGAACATGATACACCCATCCAATGAGAAGTAAAAAATATAAGTGTAAAGTGTAAAATTCAAATGCATTAAGTTTTTCTCTTCAAAATTTATGTCGAGTTTTTAAAATTTCAAATGGGACTAGTGATGACATAGAGAATGAGGTTATGGTGGATCGATTGACCTTACTTTTTATTGAACTAGCTGCCATATTATTTATCTACCTAACAGTAACAATCATGTGAATCAATAGCAGATGAAGTTGATCAATCTATTTCTTCCTATTGCATTGCTTGTAAGCTAGTAATTAGTACAGTAGGAGTGGCTAGGTTAATTGGGTGTTCTATCGTACATTAGATGGGAGAAATTTAATATCTAAGTCTCCGAGGTTTATAAAGAATTGTAAATAATTAAAATTTAGACCCGCGTATTAGCACCTGTGGCTATATAGAAAATGCAGTTTCTACATAATTATCAAGAAAATGAGATGATTTCATGGAAATTAGCACTTTTGAAGTCCCTTAGTTTATGCATACTAAATGTAAAATATTAACTTACCCATTTCTTCAAAACTCCACGCCAAGTACGATGCATAGAAGACATGTGCATTAGCATCTCTTTATCAGTATTGGCCGTTCGATCCCACCGAAAGAGCAACTACAAATTAGAGCTAACATGAGTCATGATAAGAAATTTCATAGATATAATATAAAATTTACAGACTATTACCTCAAGATCTCTAAAAATTGTATCTATTATATCTGCGGGAAGTTTGACAAAATCTTTTTGCCATATTTTACAGTGAAGTTTTGATACGATGCCCATGTGACTAACGAACTGGGCTCCCGACTCTCCAATGCCAGTCCCACCAATCACATTTACATTCCATCACTGGCCAGACTCCAATCTCCTATCCGTCAAACCTCTGGAGGGGCCCCGACGTCCATGTCCCCGACCCCAAGTCTGTGTAGAAACTGGCTCTGCTTAAACATACACAACAAAGACATTGATATCAAATTATAATCAAAATAATATTAATTAAACAAAATTTTGAAATTAAACTACATACCTGCTACAGAACCAACCGCCGAGGATGCAACTACAGATCCCTCCGAGGTAGCGTGTGTGGGGAAAGTCTGTTGCACCGTAGTACGCTGTCTCCGTGGCCTCGAACCACTGTACGAGCCACCGTCTGAAGCCATCTGTTCAAACATATCATATTAAACTTACAAGTCAAATTTGTAAAAAATACATATATAACTAAAGAGATTTGGAAGTTGTAATCACCTAAGCATCAATGTATTCATCGACTCTTACGTTAATATTTTCAACAATGTCAACATCAAATACATCCCCTCTCACATGAACATCAATTAAGGTTTCTTGATATGCTTCTTCAAAATCACCTACATCATCTTCACTTGTTGGAACTTGCATATTATAATAATCCCGAGGTTGTGCTCTTACAGGAATAATCCATCCATTTCTATATATCCTATAACCATAAACAAAGAATTCAGTAAAAAATTCAGCAGCACCTCCCTTGTATCAAGAGCAAATCCACATGTGCACATCCACCTGTATACATACATTGTCAAATAAAATGGGGTACCTACATCAATCTTGCCCATCCATGGATATTTTGATCATATGATGTTCTCCATTATATGTGCTTATAATTGTCTTAAAATTTCACACCTCTATTTGCAGACCTTTTAATGTGCGATACATACACTTAATCCCACCGTTCGACCTAGTTCCTTATGTCTTGCATGAGTAGCTTGATTTCCTGTGGTGGCTCCTTTCAATGATCTTAGATAAGATCAATTACCTGCTGGTTGTCTCCTTCTAGCAAAGTATACCTTGCACAGCCGTTCCCTGTTTGATCTCTTTTATGGCCTTGACGCATTCCCAAGCTGCTGCAGCCTCTGGTTGCAGAACAGAGGCGCTTCCAATGTAACATGCACCTGCTATAAGCCTTGTGTATTTCTAACATTGTACCCTGCTTCAACTTCTAACTCTCCATCATTTTCTCTGCTCCCACCATCAAAGTTTCCTTTGTACCACCCCTGTAAAGGCTTTCACCATATACATTCTGATTGATCCAAATTTCTTTCCCCAATCGAAGTGGTCAGACCCCATATCTTGTTGATTTTCATCTCTCACACTCCAAACTCCGTAAGTCCTCCAATTTGCCTCTATAAAACTTACTGCAGCACGAATAATTGCATGTGCTTCTGTGTAATGATTTGTATATATGTTTATCTCTGAATAGAGTGTCATTCCTGTCCCTCCAAATAGCATCAATGGTGTATGCAAATACAGCCTTTGAGAGAATATGTTAGAGGTTCCTATCCAGAAAATTACTTACTTTGCTCCAAATCTGCCCCAGGTTTTCGGGTTGGGAGTGCCATCCTATCTGCCTAGCAATATTTCTCCAAAATTATGGTCTAAGTTTCTGAATACTTCATAAATAATTATACGCTTTATGTCTACATTGCTTTAAATAATTAGACTTTCTTCGGTACTCTTTGATTTCTGTTTCTAAATTTTTTTACAAGTAATTAGACGAGAAAAAGACTAACATATTTTAGTTTAACATCTTCGTAAAAGTAATCATGATATATATTTTTTATAAAGTCTTTCACATTCTCCTGTTTCTCATCTAAAATCCTATACGACACTCAACTATGTTAAACAGAATGTGCTTTCAGGTTTTCACAGTACTAGCAGTTGATAGACATAATCAAACTAAAAAGAGAAATTTACCTACTGTGAGATTGGTGAGGTACCGAATTTTACGTGTGGTGGGGTCTGTCATCCCATCAATCAAGTGGCAGCTTAACAACTCTCAACTAATACAGACACATAAGATCAAGAGAAAAAGATTAAAAAAATATCCATATCTATTAACTAATGCAACCCATCCACCATCGCCTTCGTCTATCCAATTCAACTCTATCTCTATTCTTTCTAACCCAGTGCCCCCCCCAATCCATGCATACCCCTTTTGCCGCTAGCTATTCCCCCCTTCTCTTGAGGGGCTGAATTAGAAGGTGGTCTCTCAACTAATTAGAAGTAATCTTTGTACTCAAAAAGTGATTTAATGGTATTCATCAGGGCATACTTAAGATTGTCCTTTCAACTCAGGATTCTCCTTTCGACAGGAAAACAAACAAAGCGTTTCCCATCTGATTGCCCTTGAAATCTAAAAGGTGAACAGGCGCTTTCCTTCCAAATGGAGCATTTCAGAAAACAGTGGGGTTAACATCCTGAACATTTCATAATAAAAAATGCAACTCCGACAAATATAGGAGTGAACTCACTGTATTAAGACTTTGACAATTGACATATTTAAAATGGGAGTCACCTGTGGGTCGCCTAATCCAATCTCATACAAAAGAAATATCATGAGTAAACTCACATGACTAAGACATACATAACACATCCACAGACAATCTCTGTGCACAGATGCTAGGATGTCTGCACAGTAGAAATGAGAAGGCGAACGCAGTTGCTGTATCATCAGCAGTACTAGCTTAGGATAATCTACTCATGGAGGGCCACAGTGTACTCATATTCTCTCAGACACGAAAAATGTTTCAGAACAATGGAATGCCACTCACCTGATCGATACAGCAAACACCTTCCAACGCCTGGATCGCAAGAGTGAGACAGGAAGTCGGCCACCGGTGCCCTGGAAGATCAAACCGGCGGCGACAACTTCAATCGAAGCCTGCAGATCGACGCTTGGAAGATCAAACCGGAGGTAGAGGAGACAGCAAGAGGGCCTACAGATCCGTCATCGCAGGAAGAGGGCTGAGAGAGAGAGAGAGAGAGAGAGATCAACTTGGAGCTAGCGGGAGGAGGAGGAGGCCGGCACGAGAGGAGGCCGTCGGCGGCGGAGGCGGCGCGAGTGGGGAGAATGGAGGAGCTCGAGCTAGGGCAAGATCGCGGGTGGGGAGATCGGAGGAGCTCGAGCTAGGGCGAGATCGCGGGTGGGGAGATCGCAAGAGCTCGAACTAGGGCGAGATCGCGGGTGGGGGCGAGATCGTTGCTGGCGTGGGGGTTAAATAGGAGAAATATATGTCAGCGGCTAGACCGCCGCTGACATTACATTAAATTAAATAATGATATAATTATTGATTTTTATTTATTATAATTTTATTACTATTAAATAATATTATTTATTATATATATTACAAAATAAAATATATATATATATATTACATAATAAAATAGAAATATATATATATTAAATAATAAAATATGAATATAAATAAATATATTTATATATTTATTATTTTATTAATTATTTGTCAACGGAGTAATAAGCCGATGACAAATAAACTATTTGTCAACAACTGTAGGGCAGCCGTTGACAACTGTTAAATTTTGAAAAAAAAACTCTTTATTTTTATTTTTATTTTTTATGTTATTAATCATTTGTCAACGGCTAAATGTAGCCATCGACAAAGGATGTATTTGTCAATAGATTTTATAAGACGTTGACAAATGCATGATACATCAACAACTATCATTAGCCGCTGACATATACTCGTTGACAAATAATGTCACATTCCTTGTAGTGTGATCTCCTTTTCTAGTAGTGCCCTCTTGAGGATTTTGCTGCTTATCCTCCTCCATCTCCGAATTTATGGCCACATGAGGAATGGGAGCACCATCAAATGGAATAAAAGACCGGAAGCTCGGAGAAAGCAGGGAAGCTGGCTAAGCACGGGGACAATGGGGAGCGGGTGAATTAAAATCCTATATAAGGAGAAAACAGCGGGAGCACACACTGAGAGAAACCGAGAAACAGGAAACCTCGAACAATAAAGGAGTCGAACCAACCCGCCCAGCTTACAATCGTTGGCCGTACGTTAAAGATGAAACGACGAAGGGAACATTGCTCATATAAGAAACACTACTACCTGGGATGATCATGAAACAGCCACAAGGGAAGTATAATGCCAAGCCGAACCACCACTTGAGGGAGTTGTTCTCCTTTCACAAGAACATTAATAGACAAATCACAAGGCCGGCAGCGGAAATCTCTTCCACCTTGTAGCAGAGGACTTCACAGCTGTCCGACAGAGATCATACATTTCCATGAGGGTCGATCATACTTTCCTAGGTGCTTGTTCTGCTTGTTTACCCAATGGCGCAATCCTACATTACGGGTAGATACGTCAGGGAAAGTTCAGGTTCTTCTAATTAGATGAACTATTCCGCTTCTTTTATTTTGACAACTGATCTAAGGTTCACATACGAACAACTACTACCCATATGTAATGGCTTCTATCATGCTTCCTATTTATAAGTTTGGTTACGGGACTTTCAACATCTGTCTAATGGGTATATATGCAATGAATCAAATTTTAGTTGTCGTAATTTTGTGTTTTGACAAGCCTTTCAAGTAATAGTGTGATAGGTCTTTTACGGTATGTCGAGTGGTATGCCCATAGGCCTTTCAAACTTAATTGTTTGGCACATAGACCTTTCAAAGTTCATAACAGAAGTTATGTTGATATGGATAACGTTAGTAGGGAGGTCAAACTTCAAACCGTTCACATGCATATTAAAAGTTCTCAGGTTGTAACACAAACAAATGTGATGGAATAGAGATGATGATTCACCTAATAGTATAATTATATTTCTTTGGTTTTCAGTGTAGATTACTAGGGCTGTCAACGGGTCGGAGTCGGAGTCGGAATCGGAAATGGGTGTTTCCGCTTCCGCTTCCTATAAGAAATTTCGGAGTCGAAAACGGAAACGGAAAAGAGTGTTTTCGCTTCCGCATCCATTTCCGTTTTATATCGGAAAATCGGAAACGGAAACAAAACGGAAACTTTGGATGTAACAACATTATACAATTAGAATTTATTTATAAATTTATAAGTACATTAATTATTAAATTTATGAATAATTTCAAATGTAATTTAATAATCTTTTCTACCATATCTTCTCCATCATGTACATTATAATGACCCTTACTAAATGAAGTATAACAAGATCAAATTAGCATGATAAAATCATATAGTTATATATAATGGTTGAGTAATAGATAATCAATATATGTAGATATAAATAGAGAAAATTAATTGGGGGACCTTTTCAGAGAGTGTTACTTTTTTCCTCATCCCTGTCAGAATACTGGAAGACGTAGAGTCCTTACTTTTTCGCCTGGTTTAATTTGTAGTCCCTAATTTTGAGACATCACCATTTATAACCCTCGATTCACAAGTTCTGTCTCTTTTGCATCCGTCTCTTTTTCCGATTCCTGTCTTACCCTTCCGTCCTTTCGAATGCCATGAAGTGACATGTCCGCCTTTCTATCCGCCTCCTCCATCCATGGAAGTTTTTTTTTTTTGATAATGAGGAAATCCCGCCCTGTGTGGCTTTGTGGGCTCAGGGATTGGTGTTCGTGAACTCCAAGGTCAGGACTTGGCAGCTCCTACTTTTCGTATACCCGTATTGTCCTTACCCCACTTGACCGGAAAAACCTCGGATTTACACACCTCAAGGATTGCATGAGTTGGACTTACATAACATGTATCTCACTTACATAACGTGTGTATCGCACTTACATAACGTGTGTTTCGCACTTACAGCAACCATTGACATCACTTACACATTGTAGGTAAAGAATAATTATAGAAGATTTTAATTCATTTAGGATTGTGGGGCAGGTTGCTACAAATTCTTCTGTTGTGATCTATTTGTTTGCACCTTGAACAAATATACGCATTCGAATGGACGGAAGGGTAAGACGGGAATGGAAAAAAGAGACGGATGCAAAAGAGACGGAACTCGTGAATCGAAGGTCGTAAATGGTGACGTCTCAAAAGTAGGGACTCCAAATTAAACCAGGCGAAAAAGTAAGGACTCTACGTCTTCTAGTATTCTTGCAGGGATGAGGAAAAAAGTAACACCCTCTGACAAGGACTCCCAATTAATTTTTCCATATAAATATTATTAGAGAAAAAAGTTACCATATATGATGATACGAGAGAGTGACCACTAACCAATAATTGGGACAAGAATATATGACATTTACATATAGATGGGAGGTGAGAGATATAATGAGTTAAAATTTTAAGAGCCAAAACTTCGAGTTTGAGAAGATTTTATTATAACAATATTATATAATATATATTAAAAGTTATCGGAAACATAAACGGAAAAGCGAATGCGGAATTGGGTGTTTCCACTTCCGCATCCTATAAGAATTCAGATATCTATTTCCGTTTCCGCTAAGCTATCGGAAAGTTCTTTTCGGAGTTCCGCATCTTATAAAAATACAGAAACGGGTCGATTAAGCGGAAATCGGAGGTCCATTGGCAGCCCTATAGATTACCCTCGTAACATGGAACTTACAACCTCATTAAAATATGCACAACAAACACGCACATGAGTGTGAAAATATATCTTTTTGATGAACATTCTTGTACAGTCCAACGTCCACCTATGACTTCCAACTTCTTTTCAATTCTTTCTTGAAGAGTTATAAACTGACACTACTTGATATCTATGGTGTAATGATGGAAGTCATCCACACCTAATTCAAATAGGCACAAGCATTTTCTGCCGACAAAACCCTAATTCACAAAATAATTAAGATATTTGTTTTAGATGCTCTCACCGCCATCTAAAGCATCTATATAACCATCCTCTTTTACTGCATTCACATAAGTATTATCTGATAGGGCTTGGCGGCCCAACAAAGATGTTTAACTAATAGAATTTTGTAGAACATTATATTCACTTGTTTTTTATTTTATGGATAGAATGTATTGAGGCTAAAAAAAATGCAAAAGGAAAGAAAAACCATCCACAAATTAAGAAACAAATCACCAGACAAATTAAGAGTTGTAACACTGCAGTTCTTCACTGCAGCTTGAAGCTGTCCTTCCCGATCCTGCGACCACCATCAGCAGCTTAATTCCCTATGCTGGATTATGTTCCTTCAGATCGATCTCCACCTAATAGCCAATGCCCTCTTCAACGTCAGAATCCTGCGCCTCGACGAAATCCAAGCCAACCCAGGTCGTTAAACTGATCCGTCCTCAAAGACGATGTCATAGAATTCCTCGTCAATGGAGGATGTACGACGACTGAGACGTCAGCAGTACTGGCGACGACAACGGCGACGACGACCCGTACCGATCGTCCACCGGCTCATCTCCCGGCGGCAGCGGCAGGTCGATGAGCAGCTGCGACTCCGGCGGCATCACCACTGGAGAACGGCAGAGTGGGCAGGTGCCGCTGTACTGACGGAGCCAGTGGTCGACGCACTCGACGTGGAAGCAGTGGTTGCACTGCGGAAGGGTCCTCACGCGCTGGTCCTCCTGGAACTGGGCCAGGCACACGACGCAGTTCTCCGAGGCCGTGCCGGCAGGGTAGAGGAAGGTGGGGAGAGACGCCAGCTCCCCGGGGGCGACCCGGGCGGCGGCATCGGCAGGTCCTTGGACAGGTCCCATGGGGGCGTCGTTGGCCCACCTCCGGAGCAAGGATTCGAGGCAGAGGAGCAGCGCCACGGCGACCATGGCGAAGACGGGGACGAGGAGGGTGAGCTCGAAAGGGTAGGTGGTGTCCATAGAAGAAGTAGCCATGGCCGATCGGCGAGTGTGGAGGGCTAAGCCACGCCATAAAAGGCCCTTCCCTTTTTATGTTTGTTCGCTGTTGCATGGAGACCAAGTCCGAATAGAAGAAACACGAGCACCCAAGAGGAAAGGTTGTAGTAGTAGTCGGACTCGCACATGATATTTTAATTAATAATAATTTCCCGAAGCATAGTAGTGGGCGTGCCGGAGTGGTTATCGGGCATGACTAGAAATCATGTGGGCTTTGCCCGCGCAGGTTCGAATCCTGCCGCCCACGTCCCTTTTTATTTTTTAAAAAGGATTTTAATTTTAATCATTGCAATTCTTACAATTTTATTAAGATTGCTTTCTAGAATCTACATTGTAGAGCCTATTTCTAGCCTCCTAGACCAGTAGGTCCATCAAGACCCAGTAAGGTAAAACGGCTATGGCTCTCGCGCTACGTGTCCTCGACTTCAGCCAATCGGCTGCCGAACACGCTTCAGTTGTAAACGCCCAACGATCTCAGCGGTAGTTTCTGAACACCGCACCGGCTGCTCGAAAAGGATTTACCCTTACCGAGCAGATCAGGTGGCTCCTGCTCGAGCCCGCAATCACCAAAGGCACCGAGCACCGAACACCACACGGCCTCCGCACCTGACGCCCTCCAAGTCTCCAAGGATAGTCTCCGAACACCCCTTATCCTGTTCAGTTCATACACTGTCTATCGAACAAGCCCTGCAGGAATCATGTCATAGACCCGCTGGCATAAGCCGCACCCGGGTACCAGGCATCAAGCATCGGGCTCAGCTACCGAACAGCAGGTCTAGCCCACCGAGCAGACTACCTACTCTGTACCTTCCACTCAGAAGGATCCAAGTAGCTTTTCGCCCCCTCGCGGCGGTTATAACGGCTACACGGCACGCGCCCCACGATCAAGCAGTGCATTAACTGCCGAACTCCTCAACAGACGCCTCAACGTAACTCATCGACAAGGACGCCAACTGGCGCGCCCTTTTCGGCCTCATTAGGGGACGTTCCGTCCCACTCCTTCTGCCCCTTCGCCTATAAAAAGCTCAGGTAACCTCCATGCAGAGGTACGTCGTCTTGGACGCTCACACAAGCCCTTGCACTTCACACACGAGAACTTCATTTCCTTCAAGCCTCTCAAGTCTCATACTGATTTAGGCATCGGAGGGTTCTCCCCGGTTCTTCAACCGGGCCCCCTGATCCTTTTCTGGTGTTTGCAGGCTTCCGTCTGCACTGGCGTTCGTCTTCCCCATCTTCTTCAGTGGAGGCTCATTTGGCTCCGGCCCAAACAGAAAAACGCCACCACATACATCAATAACAATATTTTTGTAGTAAGTATTTTTCATTGTTTAAAGATTTAGCCTTTTCAGATTCGAAACCAATAAACTCGATGGTGACCATCAATTGGACCCACTTCCGAAGTATGTTGTTGAACTCGGCAATTCTGTAATTCAATTAAAACATACATCCCTTTAAATATGACTATTTTAATTAGCTTGAATTTGCCTAAGTTCGCGGGGTTAAAAGCTTGACCGTCCATCGAGTCAGAGTAAATACATTTCAAGCACACTAACCGAACTGAATAGATAATGCCGATTAGATTTGCATAAAAATAAAAATGTTTCGAATAAATATATCCACACACTAATCTCAATGTATATGAAATTATTTATTACAAGAGTCATCTTGTAATAAAAATACAGATGGTAAGAAACTAATAAAAATACAGATGGTAAGAAGTCCGAAGTTGGCCCAATCTTAGATCGGGCCGAGCTCAATTTAAAAAAAAAAAAGATAAAAAATTATGACCTAAGGTCGTGTTAGTCCGGGCTGGGCCATCGAGCCGACCCAGCCCAGTTGACACCCCTAATTTCAATCAGAGATGGAACAGTGCCTTTTTATTTTGGCGAAACTAAATCTCAGTCTATCGATAGACAATGGAAACAAGTTCCATCGGCAAACAAAGAGAAAGACAGGAAATACAATGGTAATTTGTGTGGTGCCATATTGGACGCCACACGACCTGAGGCTGATAGACAGGGAAGCAATAGATGGTGGAGGCCGCTGACTACAACAAGATCTAAAGTCTTTATTTTAAAGAACAAGATCATTATTTTGAAACTCAAATTATTATTAAAAATTTTAATTAATATTTTTACATTTTAAAAATAGTATTTTAATTCAAAATTTTATATTTTAAAATTCAAATTTTATATTTTAAAACTCCAATTACTATCAAAAGTCAAATCAATATGTTTAAACCTTTAGAGTAATATTATGAGCTTAAAATTTATATTTTAAAATTTAAAATTTATATTTTAAAATCCAATCGCTTGCCAACTTATATGATGCCTAATTTGACGCCACACAGGACAAGTGCATTTGATTTTCAAGGTTTCCTTCTAGCACAAAGGAACGACTTCTCTGGTGTAGTAGAAAAGAAATGGCTCAGGAGACTCCCAATTGAGAATGCAAGTGCAAGCCTCAACTCCTATTCTTTTTTGAGTAGATGAATCATTTAGATCTGTGTAGAGCCAATAACAGGCCGTACAGGATTCAGTAATTTGAATAAAGCAAGGCTAAACTGCTTGTGGAGACCTTTTCCTTGTTGGGCCGGAGCGGATCAGGCCTAACACTTGTGTAAGGGAGATGACGGTCGTCGGAGGCGGACGAAGGATCCTGCAATTACCAAAAAAGATCAAGGGGGGCCCGGTGAAGACCGGGGAAAACCCTCTGATGCCTAAGTCAGTGAGAGGCTTGAGAGGCAGGGGATTTTTGAGTGTAAGGGCGTGTTCGCGTGAGAGAGAACGTACCTGTACATGGTCCTGTGCCTGTACTTTTATAGGCATAGGTGCTAAGGCAGGCGTGCGTAACGTTGATAGATCGTGCCTGGAAAGGCGCCTTGACGGGCGCGCATAACGGGAGGAGTTATGCGTTCAGATGTCCGTTGGGATGCCAGGCAGTTAACGCGTCTCTTGATAGTGGGGTGCGTGGCTCGCGACGGTTATAACCGTTGTGCGGACACGAAGAGTTGTTTGGCAACCTCTGGACAAGATTACCGAGCAGGTGACCCACGTGGGGGATCGAACGTGCTGTTCGGTAGCATCTGTAGTTGTTTGGTGCAAAAAGATCGGTGACCTGTTCGGAAGTACGCTGCTGAGGAGCTTGGCGAAGCCCGATCATGGGGATTATGCCTTGGAGGCCTCTGAACTGCCCTTATCAGGGCGTGGCACCTTGAAAAGGGGCCACGTCCGTTGACAGGACACGAGAGGGCTGTATCGGGCCATTATGGGCCTAGGTGGCCAGATTTGGCCATCACACTGCTTAACATTTCAGAGGCCATACAATGTCATCAAAGAAACACTAACATGCTGTTTTGATAACAATGAAACATCACGTGGTACAAGCAGTAAGAGGTGACATATTTTTTAGTTCCCCATTGAATTTCACGCACAGTACTCGGAGAAATCAGAAATGTGAATCTTGTCTGGGTCTATTTAGTTGTATGTAAAATAGTTTTAGAGGGAAATAGTTTTCCACAGAATAATTTTTAAGTGAAAATAAAAACGTAATTGTCTATTTAGTTGTTAGAAAAATATAAAATTGTATGGAGAGGTATAAGATCTTATGATCCACTCAAATGAGAGAAAATCATGTACTCTATATGTATTAACACTATTCATCATTTTTTTATTTTATTTTTTATTTTAATTTTTTTTAAAAAAGTAAAAAATGTAGATAACTAATGAAATATAAGTAACTTTGGCAAAGACAATTTAAAGAAGGAGAAATAAAATAAAAACACAATTTAAATGAATAATATTTTATATATTTTTAATAAAAATAAAAAATAAATTAACTAATAAAAATAATTAAATTTAACAAAAAAATTAAATGAGTGAAAATAAAATAAAAAGGTAACTTGAATGAATAGTGCTTCCTATGGAAACTGTAGAACTGGGCGCAGCAGAAAATGGCATCTGCGTTCCTCCGGCGGATGCCAAAATCTGGGATTTGTAGGATATAGCTTTCCAGATTTTAATTTTCAAAAGCACCAAATGATCTAAAACATATACCATTTTCCTGAAAACGATTTCCTCACATGGGTTTTCCGTTCGAACAAACGGACCCAAGTCACAAGACTTCAACACCAGAAAACACGCACCCACGCTACTAAACTGAAGAATATTAGACACAACATGCCATCATTTGTATAACACAATCTTGTGGCTAACAAGGACATCATCGAATACCCAATTATACATATTCTGACTCAGCAAATAAGGCGCAACGTTTATGATGCGACTGGAATAACCTACAGATTGACATATTATGACGCATTATTTTGCCACAGAAAAAGTAGCCAGTATTTCCATAATATATTGGTGCATCATACTATTGTATGAACAATTCTAGATTTAGCAAATGATGCATAACAGTTATATTAGTCTTTGAATGTTCACACAAATGGAGCTCATCACATGCCATCCATAGTGATACAAGATGCCTCCTCTTCAACGACATTTTGTAGATTGACTCATCACTCTAGACAATCACCATATGACAGTACCCTAACTAGCTAAAAGATGCTTAAAGTAACCTGGAACCAAAGATTCTGGTAATGTGTGATCATCTTTGAAGTCAAAACATAACACAACCTGCATTATGCCAAAGAGAAGTGAACAAGTCTCCAACAACCCGTAATAGGGAGTCGTCAGCTATATGATGCAGCAATTACTTGATTAAGAGGCAGCCTCAGGCTGTGGTGCTTCTTGTTTGGGTCTTCTTCTTTCTGCTGGAGGGCCATCTCTTCGTCTTTCATACCTTCTACTCTCATACTTCGATGAGTTCCGCTGCTTAGGCTGGTAAGTTGGGTACTTACATGGAATAATCTCACCATTGATATACTTATCTCCTGAAAAAAAGAAGTTATAAACTTCAAACCCAAAGAAAGAGAAAGCAGTAAATCCCTCTCAGAGATAAAGAGGGCACTGACCTCCATAATCTTTGTTTTTCACATCAATGTACGAATCAGGTAATACCCAAAGCACACCAGGCAATCCTACATGAGGGGGAAAAAAAGAGAAAAGAGTGTAGTTGAAAGATCAATTCAACAAACATAAATAGTCAACAACGTAGTTCTAAGAGACATGACAGCATACCCTTGAATTTTTCTGATGTTTCTTCATCAACGAGGCACTGAAACCCAGTATAGGTGGTGGTACTGAAAGCATACATGCTCTTTTTGGCTTCTTCCATGCTGCAAAGAGGAGAATTGTCAACAAACTAGAAAGTATAGTACCCCGTCCATAAATATGTTAAATCCATAAGCATTGCAGAAGTTCAATGAAATTTGCAAGTTGATGAAGGAGAACACAATGTATCTTTTTCATGTTGTCATTAAACTTTTGAATGGCTTCAAACTATGTGGCATGTTAATTGTCCGCAAAAAGAGGCATGCATAGACACAAAAGGGACAGTCAAATCATCCCATAATAACCAAAAGCAACTATCTTGATTCAACAGAAAATGCTGTGCCGACAGTTGCACCCAAAAAAAAGTGCAATTCTGCTTGATCAAATATAAAATACTATGCGTAGCTTCATTCTCTCAGAGATGCTAGCCTTGAAATAATTACTTGTTCTTCCATCCTTGGCACTCCTTTTCTTTGTCATGGGTTTACACTAAATATCCAATTACCATAAAGATGTTGCATCCTTCTTTAATTCCAAATTAGTGTCCTTCATCACTAGAAATGAGTTAAACGTGAGTGGTATGCCTTCTATCATTTTTGGCAGAGTAATACTTGCTGCACCACCTGGGTGCATGGAAGAAAGGTTTGGTTCAGCCCAGGCCGATCCCAATCCGGATCAGATCAGCCAGATTAAAAAATGGTTTTTTGAAAAAATCAGAAAAATCAGGAAAAATATGTCTTCAATATTTACTTATATATTTATGATATATGTAATCATACTCATTATACCCATTAACATATATCTATACACATAATATATATGTAATCATACACTATATACATATCATAATAACGTATAAACATGATTCATATGTATATCCTTATAAATGTATACATCATTATCATCAGAGCTTTATCCCATTATTTGGGGTCGGCTACATGAATCTTGTTCCGCCAAATATTTTCATCAAGTGCTATATTCATGTTTAAACCTAAGAAGTAAATGCCCTTCCCAATAACACCGTGTCATCTCATTTTAAGCCTTCCCCGACCTCTTTTACTAATATACACAAAGATTTGATCACATTTGTTAACCAATGCCGAGTTAGGGCGACGGTGTACATGTCCAGACCACGTAAGTCTATTTTTTATCATTCTATTATCAATTAGAGCTATCCCCAAATCCTCACCAAAACGTTCATTCATAATCTTATTTTTCTTAGCCTTACCGCATATCTATCTCAACATCTTCATCGCTACTACACACATTTTGTTAAGATGTTCCTTTCATACTGTCCAACACTCAGTACCATATAACAAAGAAGGCCTCACAGCTGTTCTATAAAACTTCCTTTTAAGTTTTTCAAGTATACGACAATCACAGAGGACTCCTGATGTACTTCTCCATTTTAACCAGCCTATCTTAATCCTATGTGCAACAGCGTCATAAATTTCCCCCCATTCTTTTAAATGATAGACTCTAAGTACTGAAAGCTACTACTCTTAAGAATACTTTGTCCATTAATTAGAATCATATCTTTTTGTAACACCCTCTCATTATTATAATCACAATGTATAAACTTTGACTTACTCTTCTTGATTTCAAAACCTTTAGACTCCAAGATATGCCTCTAACTTTCTAACTTAACATTTAAACTATCAATACTCTCATCAATTAAGACAATATCATCTAACATAAACCAAGGGATATTGTCATGTAATTGTTTGATTACTTCATCCTCTACCAGAGTAAAAAGATACAGATTTAGTGCAAAATTTTGATGCAAATCTACAGTGATCGAAAAACAATCATTAGATTGTGAATAGTGTTGGAATATGGTGCTTCAGACCTTGAATTCTCCAATGTGATGATACACACTACCAGATCGACCTACGCAGTTAGGTAGTGAGAATTATGATATACGTAATCATATATATAAATTTACATGTTCATATATGTATAATCATGTGTTTAATGTACACAATCATATTGGACATATTAATTTGTGTTTATATACATATATATAAGTATTGGTTATATATGTGAAATGATAGTTTAATACATGTGTTAATTAATGTATATAAGAAAAAAATTGTATGGTAGAACTGGATGGATTGGCCAATTAGACTAGAATTTCAACGATCTGGGGGCCATCCCCTAGAATCGGATCGACTTAGGCCATAAGGAATCGGCCAATCTGGATCGGGATTGACCGAATTTGCATTCCATGCGTGGGTGTGCAGTGAGGATTGAGGTGGCCGAGCACATCTTAAGACTGTTCAACATGGCAGACAACATATACATATATATATCAATGTAAGTTATGTAAGGCATGTTTGGCACCTTTGCCCTTGCTGGTGTGCACTAAGTATTACTTTTTTAGCGATGCCTTAGAGGACGAGAAAGTTCCATTCCGAGGATAATGGAGATGAATCTAGAAGCTCATTCTCAATAAGAAGACCTTCCGTTCCATGAGAGAGCAAAATTTAGAATGTAAAGATTGGGGGATGGAGGAGGCCTCCTCAAATGTGAGAACGGGTGAAGAGCTCCTCCCAGAGAAGACGCCCACAGTCATTTATAACGAACACCAAGGACTCTCATAGACGCAAACAACCTCGCTATTACGCAAAGGGCTTCTAATCCCAAGTGTGAATAAGGTAAACCCATCAAATTATCAGAAAGATACTTCTAATCATTTACAACGAACACTAAAAACTCCCATAATGTGAATGAGCTACACATCAAATTTTACGGCTACCCAACAAGGAAACAGCTACGCAAAACCCGGGATATCGATTCTCAAAGTGTCGTTTTCTTAAGGGCCGCTACAAACAGCGTACCTGCCGAGGACGGTGGCAAGGGTGTTGAGGTAGACCTCAATCATCTGCTCGCGGGTGGGGGCGGGGTCCTTGGGGAACTCCATCACGATGAGCCAGTGGTTGTAGTCGCAACCCGGCAGCAGTATCGTCTCCCTGGGCTCGCTGCTGCTGCCAGAACCGCTACCCCTCCTCGATGAGTATTCTCCATCCACGGCCATTGCCCGCACGCTCGGGCGCGCGGAGGCGGGCCGCGGGCGGGGGACCAAGCAGGACGGCAGCCGGAGTGGGGAGCGGAAGGGCGCACGAGTGGCAAAGGTCGCCCTCGGGTTCAGACAAGGGGACGCGGGGGAACAGGAAGAGGGGGAGAAAAGGGTCTTGAGGAAGAGGGTGGTGGAGCTCATGGTCGCCATTGGAGCAGAGGCGGGGGAGATAAGGTTCCGACTGTTTTGGGGTTTGGGGATCCTGCTTGTGGTTTTATAGGGCGCAGTGGGAAGAGGGGGTGAAAAAAAAAACATCTTTTTTATCTTCCTTTCGCAAGAGGGTTTTTAGGGTTTATAAATTTTATTTATAATTACACCTAAAAAAAAAAAGAAAAATCGGGACCTGTATACCGAGAATGACGTTAACCGCTGCCATCCGAGATTCTGAGGGCGCTACTTGGTGAATGGTGATCATCTATTGTTTTTTTTTTAATTTAATCGTATAATATATTCTTGATAGACTTAAAACGCTAGAAGTGACAAATTTACGTGCTAGTGGGTAAAATTTTTATTTTTTACACTCCCTTGATTAATAATCAGATTGTATGACATGTAACTCGTGATGAGGTTTTCTAAAAATTATTTCTTTTGAAAGATATAAGACAATGAATACATTATCTACCGCGCACCAACTATCAAGTAAAATTTATAGACACATTAGGAGGGCCAAAGAGCCCGAAATCATTTGATTATGTGGGGAAAAAAAACTTGGAGGTAAAGCAAAGTTTATTCTGCAAATCCCTTCTCCATGCCTTTTCTTTAGATAAAGCTGTTATTCCACATGTTAACTCATTTGGGTTGACGGAATAGGATTGTGATCTGCCGATAGTAGTATAGTACCAAACTCCAAGAATAAAATGTAGAGATTACGTAATCGGTGAAGGGGTTTTTATTAAAATAATTATATTTTATTATTTTATTAATAAAATAATCATATTTTAAAAAATATTTGTCAAAATAATTACCAACTTGTCACGTCAGGAAGTTGGTGATCGTCTGGTGGAATAAGTGCAGACATATATTATGAATCAGCGTTGACAACGTCGACACCGGTATTATGTTGGTATTGGTAACACCAACGCCCAGTGGCGGAGCCAAAAATATTTAGAAGGGGGCAATTAATAAGATTAATTGTTCATGGATACTCAAAATAAAGGGGGGCAATTAATAAAGTTAAAAAAATCATCACATGTCCATCAATTTAATTCACTCAAGAATTAAGGAAAAAAATTATACAAAAAATTAAGGGGGGGCAATTGCCCCCCTGGCTTCGCCACTGCCAACACCAGTGTCGACATTGACAATGCTAACACTGGTGTCGGATTTGCCAACGTCGATACTATTTGAAAGAAAAAAAAATGAATCTCTCTTCTTTAGAATTTCGGAGGAGAAGATGATGACTTAAATTCTAATAGTGTCGGCGTTGTGAATGTCAACACCAATGTCGGTGTTGGCAATACTAATATCAGTGTCGACATTGTCAACGTCGACACCGACATCAATGTCGGTGTTAACAACGTCGACATCTTGGTAAGACGGTCATTCAGCACCCAATTATCTCGTCACTAGTTTATCGACGTGGCAAGTTGGTGACTATTTTGAGAAATATTTTTTAAATATAATTTTTTATTTAAAAATAATAAAATATAATTATTTTAATAAAAATACCCATTTGTAAATTATTTTTGTGTGATTCTTTATCTTACTTTTAAAGTACAAAGTGTAGGGATTGTTGAACCACTCTTATACTTATCCTTATTATTTTGGTGATAACAATACTCATGTTTATTATTTTGGTGATAACAACACTCATACTTATCTAATCGTTCTTAATATATTTCAATATCATTTTTTATCTCATGAATATTGTATTTTCCATGGCTTCATAAAGACTTACACTAATTTGTAACTTAGTCATTTGAAATTCAACTTTATCATGCATGTTTTTGATCATGTTTAGTCGAAGCTTTCTTCGTCATATACGAAACTAGCTTCGTCATATGTGAAGTCTACTTCGTCATATACGAAGCTACACTTCGTCATGCATGTTTTTGGTCGTGATCAGTCGAAGTCCAACTTCGTCATATACGAAGCCAACTTCTTCATATCCGAAGTTCTATACGAAGTTCACTTCGATCGACTGCGTATTTCAGCTTCGATCGACAATGTTGATTTCTATACATCCGAAGTTATACTTCATCATATCCGAAGTTAACTTCGTCATATCCGTAGTTTCACTTCAACCGACAACATTATGAACTATTTTATACGAAGTTCCACTTCGTCATATACGAAGTTAACTTCGTTATATTCGAAGCTTAACTTCAACCGACTGTGCTATTTTCCATTCTATGCGAAGTTACACTTCGCCATATCCGAAGCTTTAACTACGATTGACTATATTGTTTTGATTAATACAATTGCTTAATTAATGAGTGCATATTCTTCTGCTTAAATAATCTTCAAATACACTATAATAATATCACAGAAGAATATATTTTATAAACACTATGTTTGGACGGTGCATATGTTCTTCTGCTTGCTAAAATTTTCTAAGTCCACAACATATACTGTATATCATACCTACTCCGACTCTTTGAAAGTCGAAGTATAATATCAACTTTTGTTAACAACTATACTTAGATTTCTGTAATGACTATTAGCATATTTGTATATCAATCAAGTATTATCATTACTGTTATTCTAGTCAGTCTTTTTATCCATATGGATTCATTCAAAGAATAGATTAACACATGATTTACACTGTGATATTGTAGCAACTCTGATTTTTTTTTAAATTGTGATAAATAATATTAAATTGAATTAAATAAGAAATTAATTAAATAAATATGATAAATAGATTTAAATTAGAATAAAGAATGAATAAATTGAATAAAAGGGAATTAAACTAAAACCCATTAAGCTAAATTAGAAGATGAGTTATATTAGTGGTCCAAATATGAATAAATAAGCCTAATTGAGAAGAGCCCAATTTGAATAAGCGATATTTTGGCCTAAATTCGGAGTTAATTAATTAATAAATTAAAATAAGGGTAAGATAAATACTAAAATAGTTTGTAAATATCTCAAAAAGAGTCTTAAGCCTATCCTAACCTATTTCCAGAAAATTTGATCTCTCTCTCATCCTATTAGGTGGATAAAGGCTAAGGAATATGGAGATAAACATGAAATTTCGAAGTTTGAAGGGAGAGAAGAGTTTTAAGCAAATAGGACTCTTTACACCCACAAATGCACCGCAATTCGTGTCTACCCAACCCTAGATCATTGCTGGAGCTTTGGAGAACGAGGAGAGGAGGTTGTGGACGAGGAGAGCAAGGAGGAGAAGCTTGGAGCAAGAGGATTTCGTCTCTCCACACAACCCCAAACCCTAGGATCTTTAAAAGCATGAAAGGTAGGCAATCTCTCAAGCTAAATCTAATTAAACTCGATCCTAGGTAGACCTTGATCCCCTCTATCAAAGCCCCACGTTTGCCCCAATTTTTGTTGTGCCATGAAGGAGTATTTCATGCTCCAATCACTGTGATATACATATCCCTGAACTCACTTGTTTGCATTCAATCTATGAATACACTTGATCACATGCCTTGCAAATTTTATTATAAATACTGCATGATGTTAGGAATCGAAAGATCCTATTTCCCCAAATTTCCATCATGTATTCTATGTGAATTAAATTGGATTACAACTTTCTGCATATTTTAGGTCACTGAAATGTAACCTAATTAAAGCATGTCCATTCCATGCCTATTTGCTAATTACTCATGTCTGTTGATACATATAACATCTATTTTCGTTTAAAATTGGTTTCATAATTTTTGGACATTCCTGTGATTTTATATCGATTTTTGAATGGCTCTATATCAAGCTATGGAAGGAAGGACCGAAACCTAAAATGGGGTTGTTTCCCCTTTTGGGCTTCGGCCCGTCTTCTGAAATCGCCACTGCCTGACTCGTCGCGATCTCAGAAGGTCGCGACAGGGCCGACTGCCACGTCATGAACGCGATGGTCCGACCCATCACGGTTTCCGCCGCACTCAGGAGCTCGGCCCGGTTCATGATAACGCGATTGGCCCGACTGTCGCGACTTGAAACGCGACGGGTACCCCCGTCGCGATTTCACAATTTCGGCCATAACCTTTATTTTCTCATATACCCTTATTAATTAGGCTATTTTATCATTGTTAAGACTTTAATTGGCACTGATATGAACAGTAACGAAATGTATATTAATATTGGGCAATATTCACATGAAATCTATTAATTAAAAGTTATGTGCACGATTATTCTTGCTCTCATGATTATCTTACACATGCACACACTAAACATTAACATTTTTACATGAAATATTATTAAATTACTTAATAATATATCTAATAATTAAGTGTAATTATTCACTTAATCTCCCTATTATTTTAATAGACTTGTCTTCGTTTTATTCGCATACTTTCTATACCGTTATCGCGTCCCTCTGCCTACGAGAACTCAAGGCATGACGGACACTTGTTTTGTACACACTTCTTTCTTGACTTGGACCACCTCTCTGTTGGCAATACTCCTGACCGAACCAGGGACTCCTTGTCAAGGCCTCCATAAGTCTCATTGGCTTTAGCGGACGTCCATTGTCGATGAGCGGGTTGTACCGTTAAAACCCTTTATACCCTTAGAGATCAGCATGATCCAACGGCCTTAGTGTGTTCTCTCTTACCTTTGGATCACGTCGAACCTCTAGTCTGTGTTCATGGCACGGCTAGTGGGCAGTTGTGATTTCTACCGGACTGCTGGCACACGACCTAGTGCTGTGCAAGTGTTACTATCGTTTGTTTATTGTTGTTTTATGAATATGTCACTGTTCTCATCTACTATCTCTATACTCTTATCTGTTCACTTTCTCTCTACACTCTCATCTATTCCTCAATTACTCTCATCTATTCTTGGTACTCTATTTGGCCATATAATTGATTGTCTAAGATAAGAAACATAACTAATGCCAGGCAATAGGGCCCGATCTGGTCTTGGGGGGTGCGCCCGAAAAGTGTTATTTGCCCATGGGAGTTAAAATGATCAGAGTGTTTGGCATACACTCAGTGCCATTTATACTATCAAGATTTAATCTATGACAATCAATCAATCAGTTCAAGTGCAATCGTTACAAGTGCTATCGTTACTAGTGCACTGTTGTGCAACTCTACGTGTTATTTCATTGATCGGCTGATATTTCACATTTTGGACCCTTAATCTTGATTTCCCCCCCCCCTTTTTACACTAAATTAATTCAAAGAATGATTCTTTAAATGCCAAGTTCAAATTGAGTATCCGATTTGCATTCCGTTAACTCTTGCATATCTCTTTCATCACCACGGTCATGTAGGACCGATCGACACATCAATCAGATCAGTATTTCACATTTTGGACCCCTGACTTGGTATTTTCTTTTCTTTATAATATTTGAACAACGGTTCTTTGAGTGCCGAGCTCAAATCGAGAATCTGATTTGAATTCCCATAATTCTCACATGTCACAGTCATCATCCCAATTGTGTATGATCGATCGACGCATTGATCGAACCGGTATTTCATATTTTGGACCCCTAATCTTGGTTTTTGTTCCCTTTCTTTATACTAAGTTGATTCAGAGAATGGTTCTTTGAGTTCTGAGTTCAAATCAGGGATTCGATTTGGATTACATCAACTCTTGCATGTCTCTTTCATCACTCCGATCATGTAGAACCGATTGACACCCCAATCAGATCATTACTTTACAACCCCGACTTGGTAAATTTTTTTTATAATAAGTCAATTTAGATAATGATTCTTTGAGTGCCAAGCTCAAACCAAGAATCTAATTTGAATTTTCTCAATTCTCACATGTCACTGTCATCTCACGAGAAATACATGTCCGACCTAAGTTTTCTTCTCCGACCCCTTTCTCTGCACGTCCAACCGCTTGTGGTGCATCTTTGAAGTTATGCTGCACCACCCAAAAAATCAATCAACACGTCCAAACGGCAAGATGTCGTTTTATAGATACCAATATCAAGAAAATAGCCATCTACCTCGTATATAAAACACCAAAAAAAAATCCAAAAACAGCACCCAAAAAAGTCAATATAAATATCCCAAAAAACATCACTAAAAACCAATCAACACGTCCAAACAGCAGGGCATTGGAGACATTTTTGTTGGGTTCACATTCTAAATCATAAGTACAACATATTTTTGATGATGAACAATGATGAACAATGTAAACAAATGTGAACAATGAGAATTGAGTTTAATGCATGAGATCTTCATACAAATGACTTGTCACAATAACTTGGTACAATGCTTGATTATATATGTTCATAATATCTCACTAACTATGTTTACTAATGTAGGAGATATACCATGCAAGACATGTGCCAAAATCAAGTTTGAAAGATCAAGCAAAGCCAAAAGACAATGTACTTGTCGACAGCCATCAAGACCCTGTCGACAGATACCAACAGTCAGAAAGCATACAGTTCTGGAAAATAAGCCCTGTCGACAGCAACAAAGCCTCCTGTCGACAGATGCATACAGTCAGAAACCAGTGTTCTGGAAAAAACATGTGCCTGTTAACAGCACCAAGGCACCTGTCGACAGATGCACACAGTGAGAGCTTCAACAGAACGTCCAGACTTCTAGAACTTGGCACACTGTTGATCCCTGTCGACAGCAGGTGTATGACCTGTCGACAGACGTACAGAATCTTCAGAAACGGAAAGTTTGAAAGTTACCAAAGTTGGTGTTTCCAACAACCACGTCTCTCCATATGTAAACATCAATATATAAACATCCTTTTGAAGCAAATCTCGTACACAAGCAGCCTCCAAGTAAAAACCCTAAAGAGTTCTCAAAAGAAGTCTTGTTCTGCTGCTCTGCTTCAACCTACCGCCCAGAACCAAGAAGAGAAGTCTCTCCAGCGGAAGGTGAAGCCTGAACGTCGTGGATTCAAGTGTCTCCATCAACTTATGATCATCAAGACGAAGCTTGAAGTCCAGCCAGACGTTCGCAAGAAGAGTTTACAATCTGGATTTGTTCTTCAACTCTAAAACTCTTCTCTGTTCTATTCTTACAAATCTGTATGTGTGTGTTGTGGTGTCTCAAGCAGTCCTTGTGCTTGATTCACGTGTGGGTGTTGATCTGATCGTGGTTGGACATCAGATAACACGTGTGTGTGAGTTGTAGTTTGTGAACTAGCTCATAAGCAAATTGTTCTGTGTGTGTGTGTGGCCCGTGGATGTAGGATATACGAGTTGTGTACTCCGAACCACGTAAATCTGCGTGTCTCATGGTTTGAACGCTTTTACGTTAGATGTTTGGTAGGCACGGCGTCTATACACACGTATTGTAGTTTGCTATCTATCTGTCATCAAGTCACACACATCCACACATACCTTAGAGTTTAATATTGTTTTGATAATCTGTGTTTTAAAGAAAAGAAGGTGATAAACATTTTTAATTGGCAGTAATCTATTCAACCCCCTTCTAGATTACCATATAGGGAATTCCGCAACCCTTCAATTTTGCCCTCCCAACCATTGCAAACTAACAATAATTGTCACTTTTGGACATAAAATTAGGAGTTTTAATATTGGTGGACCTAAAATTAAATTTGAACGGTCAATAGACCTGAAATTAAATAGGAGCTTTGAATTTGGACTGGATATTGATTTCACCTATTTTAATATGGTTTAAAGGGTGTGTTTATGTATGACTAAATAGAGATTATAATGGGTTATTTAAATTTAAAAGCCTAACTCGTTATCAAGGTTCACGTTATGGTAGTATTATATGGATATACTGTTTTAATGCTTTAAATGTTTCGGTAATGGTAATTGCAATAACAATATATCGTGAAATTTTTATTTCAATGTTTTATTAGCTTCCCTAAACTTCATGGCTGTTCAACACTATATGTTATGTTTTGGTAAATGTTTTTAAGCATATTTAAGTTTAATTATGGCATAAACATCATGCAATTAAAATAAAATTGAGCATATGGTGAATAATGCCATGTTAAGAAGATTTTGAGCTATACTTACTCACCATCCACTGAGGAATGTCAATCTATATTTGAAGACGGCGGCCATCTATAAAATATGAGAATTAGAGTTCGATTTAATGATTACGATGGACTATTTCATTTTTTGTGAAATTGAGTAAGTCTTAGATGTTATTCATTTATGTAATCAAATATCTGTCTGACTTCTGATGTTGTAATTTAAATGTATATCTGATTTATATAAAGTTAAATTAAATTTAACATGGTTAATCTAATCGGTTTGTAGATTTGGTTGTGATCATGATCACTACAAGAAAAATATCATTTGACAACAACTATATGTCAGCGACTAAAAAGAATCGCTACCAAATACAACATATGTCAATGGCTTCATGAAGTCGTTGACATATGTAAAACTTTTGTCAACGGCTTTAAAGCCGTTGACAAAAAAGCCGTTGACAAAAGTTTTACATATGTCAACGTTGACAAAAGTTTTACATATGTCAACGATTTCATGAAGCCGTTGACAAATGTTTAACTTATGTCAACGACATCACGGGGTCGTTGACAAATGTTTAACTTATGTCAACAATTAGATAGAGCCGTTGACAAAGGTTAAGTATATGTTAATGACTAAGTCAAGTCGTTGATAAAGATTAAACATATGTCAACGGCTCCATGAAGTCGTTGACATATATTGATGAAAAATGACGGGAAAATTCCCGCCCTTCTTATATTGTGAGTAACCGTTGACATATGTTAGATGCGTCAGTGGCTATAGAAGCCGTTGACAAATACTTCATCTTTTTGTTTAAAAAAAAAACCACCCACCTGCACACGCTCGCACCGCCCCGCCCCGCCCCATCCCTGTTTCTGCTCTCTGCCCGCCCTCGCACCTGCTTCTGCTTCTTCAGTCCTGACACCATCTCTGCCAGTGCTCTCCGGCCCACTCAGAGCTACCCACTGCAGTGGGAGGACACAGACGACGAGGAGGGCATGGGCGAAGGAGGAGGAGGAGAAGGAGAGCACGACCGCCGCAGCCAGCAGAGCCGACAGCCAACTGGCGGTGATGTGCACCCCCAGTGTCTCCCTCGCTCCCCTCCCCGTTGGCCCCATCGAAGCAGATGCCGAGCGGTGGTAAGTGAGCACTCCTCCACCGTTGGAGCGGCAGCGACAGTGCGGGGGACACTTGCAGCGGAAGGCAGCCAGATGCGGCATGATCATCCACCTCACCGACGATGGTGAACAGCTGGAAGACCATCGACGCCCGGGGGGCCAACGTCCACATTGCCTACGGCGCCGGCATCACCATCCAGTTTGTCCACCATGTCATCATCCACGGCCTCCACATCCACGACATCAAGTCCGGCAACGGCGGCATGATCTGCGACTCCCTCACGCATTACGACTTCCTCACCCGCAGCGATGGCAACGACATCTCCATCTTCGGCTCCAACATCATTTGGATTGACCACGTCTCCATGTCCAACTGCATGGACGACCTCATCGACGTTGGTTGGGTTACACTGGCCGGCCGTTCTGCTGCTCGCCGCTGCTATGGTGGCCATTTGGCATGCATATCGAGCTCGCAGACTGCACCGACGGAGGTTGGGGGCAGTGCTGGGACCGGGGGAGGGGGGTTGCTGGGGCGGAGAAGGCAAAGGGGGGGGGGGGCGAGGGTGACAAGTTTTTTTTTTCCTTAAAATTTTTTTGTCAGCGACATATTCCTAATATGTCAACAACCGCCAACTCGCTGACATATGTGTTATATGTCACGGCTGCGATCCATTGACATATTCAATATATGTCATCAAATGTTAACCGTTGACATATGAGATATTTGTCAACGGTTAATGACGACCGCTGACAAATATTAGTCGATGACTAATTTGTCAACGACTTTATCAACGACTTGAAGACCGCTGACATAAATATATGTCAACGGTTTTAGATCTTTTGTCAACGACTATAAGTCGCTGATATATATCCTATTTCTTGTAATGTGAAAAATAATATGATTAGGTTTAATAAGTTAAACTTCTCAATTTGATCTCATAAGTGGACATGTTCTGATATGTTATAATTTTCAGGTCAACGATGATGTAGAATCTGTGAATTCTTTAACATTATTATTATATAATATGTATGTAATGGTTCTATACCTATGAAGTTTACAACACGCGTATAGATTAACCATTTTTCAAAAGCGCTGAGTGATTAGAGAGTTTTGACTTGACAAGAAATAACTAAAGTAATTGTTTTATCATTGTATAGTAGATGATATAGGTTTTACGTTCCCTTTGTTTATGCAATGTATTTATGTAATTTTTAGAAAAATGAGATATATAATGATATAAATATTGTAAATTATGTGTGTTTATATCCATCAAATGATGTGACTTGTGTTCATTAAAATTATAGATGGTTTTATATATTTTTTCATCTCACGATATTCGAAATTTTATTGTCATATTCACGATGTAAAGTGACATGGTATAGCCACCGTAAAAAGGATTGATCAAGGGCCTCGCCTCCTCGTGTCATGCTGTCTCTAGCGTGCTTCGTCGACGGCTTTGACTATTTCGTTGCCGATCATCTGGCAAACACATCGCCAGCACTCCGGCAATTCTAGTTCTTCTCTCAAGCGACATTTTTTTAAGTGGGGGGTGGGGGATTCAATTAGGGGTGTAAACGACTCGAGTCGAGTCGAGTAATATGTTGTTTAAATTCTATTTGTTAATTTTTAATCGAGTTCGAGTCGAACTCGAATTATATCGAGTATTAAAAATATCTGTTCAAATTCGACTCGTTTAAATACTCTCGAACTCAAGCCCTTAACGAGTATCTTAACGAACTTAATTGAATTTGCGAGTTCGTATATATAAGTCCAATCCAATCTACAAGTAAAAAATTGATCATTCATAAGACCTAAATTTATCTTATTTCAAGCTCATATCTCAATAATTTTGATAAGTTACTTAATTTAACTATTTTAATATAATATTTAAAATATATTCATAATTTGTTACAAGTAATATGAGATTAGTAGATAGACATCGCAAGGGAGGGGGTTGGTGCGCGACAAGGTAGGGGCGGTGCTGTAACTCTCCATCGCACACCGTCTAGAGCTCCCTTTCTGCACCGTCGATGACAGTACTGCGGTCGCCGAAAGCACAGCGCCACTGACGAATGGTCCATAGTGGTCGCCGGAGATGTCAGTGGTCGACAACGCGTCTCTCGGCCCCACCGGGGGACTCACCTACTGTGCAGGTCGGTTTCGGGAAGAAGAAGATACTTGATATGCTGGGGGACCTTGCAACACTAAATTTTATGTTCATGCCCCTATTTATATGATCTATGTATATACCATCATTTGCATAATTTGTGTATATACACTGTGGATTTAGTCTATAACATTTAAGTCATCAAAAATATTTTATATTGTAATAATAATAATATAAAAACAAATAAATATTTTTATATCAATATATACTTATTATATTTAAAGAAATATTTAAATAAAATGTTAACGAGTACTTAGACAAGCTCTTAACGAGTATTTATTCGAGCTCTTAACGAGCTCTTACACGAGCTGTTCACGAGTATAATCGAGTCGAGCTCACATGTGTTCAGACTCGACTCGTTTATGAATCGAACTTTTTTTTTTGTTCAAGTTCGACTCGTTAATTAAATAAACGAGCCGGACCGAACTTTTATCGAGTCGAGTTTCGAACTACTCGTCGAACGTATCGACTCATTTACACCCCTAGATCTGATCCCCCCACCCGCCCCCTTTTTCTTCCTCTCGGTGAACTCCCTCCCTATCCATCTCTGATCTTCCCTTAGTCATTTGCCCTTGTTGTCCTTCCTTCGATCTATTTCTCAAGTTCCTAGGTCCCCTTTTAGTTTCTCCCCCCTCTAACATGTCGTTTCTTCACCCCCTTGGTTACCATTGCCTAACATATGTCTCTTCCCCCTCCTATAAATCTGCAAATTTGTGTTCTCTTCCGACCTCTACTCTAGCTCCCCCTTTTGGTCTTTATTTTGGAAGCACTTGAAACCCTTCGATTTCTCCAATGTAGGGTTCGCTAGTGTTTCTTCCTTATCTTGACCTAGTATTTAGTACTTAATTGTGTTTTTCTACTCTTCGTTTGTTTGTTCTTTTTATATTTTAGGTTAGATTGCACTGTGAAGTTTGAAGGTTCTTTGGCTCCAGTTGGGGGGTGGTTCTTACCACTCACTCGTGTTTCCCTGAGTTGGGACTTTGGAGTTATGACAATGCTTGAGATTGTGGTTCATCCATACACCCTCAACTTGTGTATGTCTTTCGAGCTCCTATTAAGCTACACAGTAGAGTTGCAGCAGCTCCATCAGAGTGATCGTCCACCACAATTTGATGCTTTTCTCATTCAAGCTTCATCAAGCTTTTGTCTTTGATTTGGAGCAACCGAGCTAGTACAATAGTATTTCCTCTAATTTCTTTTAGGAAATGTAATCTTTGTGTTTTTAGCGTGAGATGAGGTGGTCGGCTTCTACCATACCTGTGTGAGCAGGGTATGGACAGTCTTATTCCCTTTTGTATTGTGTACTTCTTCTTTAACCTAATATAATATCATATTTTCTTGTCAAAAATGTAAAAGGATTGATCAAGTATCAACTATTTTTTGTGATGGTACTTTCGGTCAGCGCAAGAGTCCACGTCAAATTTGGTTGTTGCGACAAATATTCTTTACTCGCATCGACCAATTAAAAAATTTACTTAGTTTATTCGACGTCCGACTATATTGATCAGATGTTAGATCTCACAAGATATGAGATCTAGCACCCTACCAATTAAGTTGGATTGTGGGGCCCCGACGTCTGATCATACCACCTTGACTTTTTTACATCTATCGTCAAATTTTTTGTCATTGTAATTCCATCATCATAATATCATCTTCTGCTGTTTAATGTTAGCGTCTTTGAGAAACATTTAAATTATTAATAAATGTGTAGAAAAAAAATCCGATTATTTTACCGTAGACACAAGTAAATCCGTTGCTATGATAACAGTAGAGTCCACACCCATTTGATGGCCGGATATTTTATCTGAACATTAAGTGTTTCTCCATCTTTTGCCACTGCTCGCTATCAATTGTTGCCTTCTAATTACGTACTGCACCGTATCCATGTTTAACGTGATATAACTCAATGGAGTGATGCATGAACCTTGCTATACAATAAACATTTCTTGTGAAAGAAAAAAAATCTCCATTACAAAAGAAAAGAAAAAGAAATCTTCTATTGCTTTAAAGGGCAGCTGGTAGAACATCCAACGCAACCATGGACCACCTATTTTGCAAAAAGAAACGAGTCACCATGACCATGATCCACCTACGGATCGAAAGTAGGAAGAATCATGGGCAAGAGTGACTTATCTCAGCTTTCCTAGCTCCCGTTTATTATTTAGATGGATCAAATAAAACCATCGCATTTACCAATTAAATTTTGTTGGGGACCGAATTTACCAATTAAAGATTGAGACACGTCACTATGCTTCATTTTTATGATCTTATTCACTTTGGTCTTTCAAATTAAATAATTAAATTATGCTCCTAAACGATATCAAACTTTTTAGTTCATATTTTCTAGTGCCATCAGATTCAACCAGCAGCCGAACGGTTGCGACATGCCACGCCCTTCTCAGCAATTTGGCGTTGGCGGCGTCCATCCTGCTTTTTGCATTCCCCCTCCAATCCATCGTACGTCGCCCCTCTTCGCCGGAGATCGGACGCTCCCCCCGACCCCGACATCCTTCATCCCCGTAAAAGTGCAAACTTTTCTCTCTCTCTCTCTCTCTAACCTCCGGGCGATGGACGGGCAAGTGCAGACGCTGCTGAACCGCATCTCCCTTGTCTCCGCCGCCGTGGCCACCCTCTCCCTCCTCTACCTCTTCTCCCACACCTCCCTCTCCTGCCGGCCCCTCGACCCCCGCCATCGCGACGCCCTCGCCCTCACGTTCGCCCGCACCCCCTTCCCCCGCTCCTCCTGCGAGGCCGCCGCGCGCCGCCCCCTCCCCCCCGACAAGCGCTCCAAGCGCCTCCAGTCCACCCGCGACTGGCGCCGCCGCGTCGACTCCTACGCCGCCCTCTTCGCCACCCTCCGCTCCCGCGGCGTCCTCGGCAACGCCTCCCGCGTCCTCTGCGTCGCTGCCGGCGCCGGCCACGACGTGGCGGCCCTGTGGGAGTCCGGCGTCGGGGACGTCACCGGGGTCGACCTCGTGGACGTGCCCCCGCTGGTGCGGCGGTGCGATCCCCACAACCTGCCCTTCTTCGATGGGGTGTTCGATCTGGGATTCAGCGCGGGGCTGGACGAGGCGCTGTTCCCGGCGCGCTTCGTGGAGGAGATGGAGCGGACGGTGCGGAGGGGAGGAGGGATTGTGCTCGTCGTGGAGCGGTGCTCCTCAGAGGAGGAGGTTGAGGAGGTGAGGGCCCTGTTTAAGAGATCTACTTTTCTTGGAGTTGGCAATGCCACATTGGTTGGATCTGAAATGACGGTCATTATGATGAAACGCAAGTCGACGCATCCGTGATGACCTCTGTCTCAAGTGGAATCACTTGTTCCGTTCTCAATCTTTATCAATCGATTTCATTCTTGCTGTAGATAATCCTCATTCTTTTCTCCAGGATTTATGTGCAGTTTCGGGTCTAGATCATTGTTGTTATACTTTGTTGTTGTACAATTAACCGTATGGTTCTCAAAAGAAATATCAGAGGCATAAATTCGAAAATTTTTCCATATGTGGGCTTTACCCTTGTGGATGCTTTGTGAATTTTACGTGTTGTATGCAAAAAATGGAAATTGAGTTGAAGACCTTAAATTTTGTCTTGAACACTACATCATGCAATTTAATTCGGACCAAGGTCATAGGTCGTGGGCATATTGAAAGTGTGGTAGTTGAGAAGGACAATGGGGCGAATGATTGGTGTGGCCGGAGGATGATACAAGAGAGAGGCACAACTGGGCTTAACCATGAAACTGGAAGCAAGAGCTGAAGGAGGTACATAGCAAGAGCGCCTAGGTCATTATCTGTGAGAAGAATGCTCTAACGACACAGGATTAAGTAGAATAAGAAGAGGATTCTTGAATATCTTGACTTGTGATCCATGAAAAATCAAGTGATTAGACTCCTTCCCTGGATTTATTGGCTATGCTGAGATGCCTATTTTTCTCCGATTCTTATGGTTGAAGTGGGAGCAATATATAGTTTTGCCTAGTTTTTGCATCATGGTTTTCTTTGGATACTAGACTTTCATGCTGTCCCCCTCCAACACTTTTTCAATCATGAGGAATCTAATGTTGCCCAAGATTGAAATAAGCATGGATCTTAACTCACTCTTAAACTAGCTGGATCTTTCTTTGGTTACACATTCACTTAAGTATATTCACGCCATCATGTGAGACATTATTAAGAAACATTTAGTGGGAAGCTCGCTTCATGGTGCCAGCACTTTTTGAAATCATGTGCACATGGTTACTTTAACTCTGTCTCTTGCCATGCTTCTTTATTTCCTATTCTTCTTCGTTCATTGGAAAGTGGGATGGTGCTACAATATTCACTAATTGAAAAGAACTACACAATTAAATTATAAGAACTCCTGAAAAGAACGTCCACTGTACAAAAGAGTAACACCAAGAATAACTCCTCCCTCAAAAGAACCACCTCTAGGAAAATGGATATGCTATACGAAACACTGAATATGAAGATGGTAGTATCGCAGACTAATCTACCAGTCTGTCAAAGAGCAGTGTTACTCTTCTTCTCCCCTGCTTCCCTCCTGGTACTTGGAACTGGTTGGACTGGGTTAGAACTGGCTGGAACTGGCCCTGGAACCAGGACGGGGATCAGAATCAGCCTCTGCTTGTCCAGGACCCAGTTCAAGTTCTGCAAACCTTGGCTTCCAGAGGATGGTTTTATTCCAGAACTCTGTCCAAAATGAGCCTGCCAACAGTGTTTGATCACTCCGTCTACTGAAAGTCCTTGTGTTTTTTTCACCCAAAATCATGTGGAGAGTGCTATTAAGGGCTTATGGTCAGCTGCCAAGTTCTTTTACCTCCTCTTGCTGATAATAGCTTCTTCCATTCCTTAAGAGGAGTGGTCCCAACTCATATAGTGACTGTGATCAAAGTCAACTTTTGTTCTAATCTAGATGGATGGGATTAAGTAACATCCAACGGATATGTCATTGTTCCATCCTCTTCTTCGCACACTATGGATGCTTTACGGTAAACAGTGGCTAGTACGTGACATCAAATACTTGGCAATTTGATTTCACACTGTCTTTCATAAGATGGCATTACACGGTAACTATACTTAAACAGTTAAACAGAACATTGACTTTGATAATGAATCAGTTGTATGATACATTGGTAAGATAGTGTACGTTGACTATGCAGTCTGAGCATCCCAAAGGAACACATTCAAGTGAGGAACCTTCAAAGCGAAGCAGTTTCCAGTCTTAGTAGTATCCTAGTTGAACCGTCCATGTCTAGCATTTCTTTCCGGACCGAGTACTTTAACCATGTCAATTATCTGATGGTCGGCAGCTGTTTCAGACTCAGGAGTAAACTTATTCGGGCAGCGAGTGAAAATAAGTTTAATGGTGTTATGCACCTTGCAACTTGGTATGTTAAGATGCTCTGATCAAATTCATGTAGAAGAACATAGATGACTCCTGGGAAATTCTAAAACAGGATGGTTCAATGCTTGGAAGTAGGGTGCTCATTTTGCCATTGCTCCTGGTCCCCTCCCTCAAGGCAACGTCAAAATGTAAACTGGAGGGTATTTGTCACTCTCCTCGCCCATCTCATTCCTGTTATTGCTCCTGCTCCTGCTTCGTGCATCTAAGGTTCTCTACTAGGGGCATAACTTTTCTAGATTTAATGGGACTTTGAACAGAATGAAATGGTGGATTAGGATTTATGAGCCATATAAAATCTTTGACTACGATATGATGATGATCTGTGCTGAAACAGTAATGTGGCAATAGAGAGAAATGATGATTTAGGATTCATGTAGCCATATAATTAAGTCTCTGATGTCGATGATCTGTGCATAGGGAATTGGATCTATAATTACTCGTGCCAAGTTCTTTGGACCAAGCTTTTCTCCATGTTGAATTTTTTCTGCTTATGTTCTTGCAGCATCTTTGCTTACAGTTCTATCATAAGTGATCAAGCTACAATAAATGGAACGAAAAGTCATGCAAATAGGAATTACAATGTCAGCCAATTCTATTTGTCTTAGATTGAACTATTTTTATGACTAATAAATGATGATGTGGAATGAATGGAAAGGGAAGGTTGCACTGTCACAGGAATAGAGAATGTGCTCCATCCCTTTTCTTTTGCCTGAAAGGTTCCCAATTAATTACTGTAATCTTGCATATTGGATGTTTCCAGATGTCTGTTTAGATCAGATTTCCGAATTATATTTCTCCCTCTTTATCAAGCATCCACCTTTCCTGTGTTTTGGCTCTCTTTTTCTTCATAACTTTCTCCACCGTTCATTTGCTGAAGAATAGGCTGATTTTTTTTGTATTGTATTTTCCTTATCACATCAATTCCGTGATGTTTCTCATCTGTATCCTGTTTGTTTTGTCTTTCGAAATGCAGCAAAAATAGAAGTCCTTAGAATTCTCATTTACATTCAGCAATCTAACCTAGTGGACAATGAGCATGCAATTTCACCATACGTGATTTACATCACCATCATGATAACATTAATAGTGATATCTTATCCCATTAATCTGGTGCTTTCTAGATTTAAGGTTAGAATCTACCAGAATCCTACTGTTTGGTAAATCTCATCTGGCTGCTGCCTTGGATCAACCATCTACAAGGTTGCGCCACATTTTCTAGCCAAAATAACACTGACAGGAGAGTGTCTGTGATCCCAAACCAAATCTAAAAATGCCGTTGCAGAATCGTACAGCTAAGGAAGCAACCTGACAACACACTGATAAAAATAAATGCACACCTCGAGTTCCTTTTTCTTAGAGGCAAGCTCTACAGGACTGGTGGTCTGAGTATGTAGGGAGAGAATAAATGGAGACGAGCAAGATATGCTCTTTTACCTTTTGATGTGAGAAGTGGCAGATCATTGGATTATATAATCGTCTCACTTTGGCCTTTGAACGTAACAACTAGAACTGTTGATAACATGACTACCTGGTCAATATCCAACTTTGACTATCTTACTACAAAAAACAAGGGAACTGGATTTACCTGATCACCCAATGGATATCGGGATATCATCCTCTTTGAAGTCACTTAGAGATAGAAGATGGGTTCCACTATTACATCGCTGGGAAGTGGAAGGATCAGTTGAAATTCCAACTGACAGGAAACTATTCTCCACCTCATGAAAGCCTCATTTATGTTTCTCTCTTCTGTAGTTTGACCAATTCTTCCTTTGAGGGAGGAAAATAAAATTATCCGATAAAGATATAAAACATCTTTTTCATTGATGTAGAATATCTAGAAATGAAAAGGGGAACACCTCCCATATTACTGCAACTTCTTTGTTGCTCCCGGTGCAGGGAAGTATAGGAAAGCGATGAAACAGGAGAGTGTTATCCAAAGTGATATCCAATTAATGCATTTTGACTATTGAGGGTTCATGAGAGAGCTAGAACAAAGATAACTCGCCCGTGCCGTGGACGTTCTCCTGCATGGTTCTGGCTTGTAGGCTCAGTGTCCCTCTTTCATGGTAGTACTGGCAGCTGCCCCTCGTGCATTGGCCTTGTGGGAGCGAAAATAATTCATGAAGTGCACAGGCAATGAAAATTTTCAACATTTTGTATCCTTTCAGAATCTTTTAGGAAGCTTGAGAAAAAGAAAGAAGGCAATCAAGAAGTGAGGAAAGGAACTTATGTGCCTTCACACAAGACGTTTAACTTATTCTCTGTTTCTATTTCATCTTTTGGCAACTGGCAATGAAATGGGTTCCCTCTGTAATCTTTAGCATCTGAATTATCGAAGTACATGTAAGTTTGAGTCGCAATGAGTGATTGAATGCTAGAGAGCAAAACACTTGTAAAATGACTTGTTTCATGTCTCAAAATGGTCCTCGCTAGCAACAAAATACCAAACACTCCATGTCACCTTTATGAAGGTCACGCATTGTACACCGAGATTATATCTGGTTTTCTCATTGACACTGAACCTTGTTTTGTCTGCCATTGTTGCCTTCACTTGTCCTGTTTCAAACTGGAAGCACTAATGGCGATACGCTTACTTATTGAAGAATCAATGCAGCCTTCTTGTTGAAGGTATTACAATTATCAAGGATAAATTTCACGATATACATCTTGAGTTAGTTGTTATGTTGTTGTCATAATTCTGCCGACGAACGTCGGCTCAGTTGGCGTTTCACATCCTCCCTTTTTGGTTACTTTCATGGGTTCCAATGTGGGACGATTAATTAATTTATAGCATTCTTGCCATCCACATCATATTTACAGCAAGTTCACTCTTGCAACAAATGATAAAAATTGACACTCTTCAATCCACATCATTACAACAAATATTTCTTATAGATTTAATCAGCGGATTTGTGAGGGTCTATGCCATCGCGCTTCTAGATGGGAATGTCCATGGAAACTTTGGATTTGAAGTAGTTTTTTGCGAGGGCCCATACCCTTGGGCTCCCCGCCCAGATTGTGGAGTCTACCATAGCAAATTTAGTTACCGTTGCGGAATCTTTAAATCTAAAATAGTTTTAGATGAAAAAATTTTCAAGAAAAATGTAAGGAAAAATGTGTTTTTGCTTGAGAGGAACACTCAAGAGATTGCTCGAGAAAAAAGAATTTCTTTCTCTATCCTATTCTATAACATTTTTTTTCAATTATATGTTAATCGCATCTGACATCATCATACTCAAACTCATTTTTGTGAAGAAATTGGTACTCCTGGCGTTAGTGCCGGAGAAGGACTACGGGGGGCAAGAACAAGTTAAACCCCAAAAGGATTCTGAAATGGGTAAAACTTCACATATTTCTCTGCTAGCATTTATTTCTATTAAGGTTAAATCTTTTATCTTTCTCCAATGTCTTTGTTAATCCTGCATGCACTTTTTCCATTTTAAGACTTGCTAGTTGAGCTTTAAAAAGAAGCTCTCACGGTTGTCACTTTAACAAAATGTGACTAGAAGAAGAAACAAAAAATGGAGAAAACGTTTAGTTGAAGTGTAAGTTGGGTTGGGTTCATCAGCCCGTTGTAATTATCTAAAGTAACTAAAAATGGGCCTAGTTCGGTATTGGGCCTTGGGCCGTCCCAGCCACTCTTACCTGAGAAGTAGCTGATGGTGTGGATCTCGTGGACAACTTACGTGGCGGTGACCTGATCTCATGTTCGGACAAATACCATATCCCCACGCCCCACCGAACGCCCCTCCCTTTCCCTCCCTCCTCTTCTCCTTCAGACACACCAGCCCAAAAAAATCCAATTTTTTTTTCTCACCGCAGCGCCATGCTGCTGCTCCCTCCGCCACACCTCGCCACCACCACCGCCTTCCTCGCCCGCCTCCCCTCCCTCCGCCACGCACTTCCCCAACCCCACCATTCCCCGCCGCCCATCTCCGCCATCGCCGCCACCTCCCTGCCCCCCGACCCGGTCCTCCCTCTCGAGGCCCGTCGCCACGACTTCGGCCCCCTCCTCCACTACCTCTCCTCCAATCCCCCTTCCCCTTCCTCCTCCTCCTCCTCCCCGCCTACCCACCTCGACCCCTCCGAGCTGCGGCTCGCCGAGTCTTACCGCGCCGTCCCCGCCCACCACTGGCACGCCCTGCTCAAGTCCCTCGCCGCCTCCTCTTCCACCCTTCCTGCCGCCGCTGCTCTCGTCCCCTGGCTCCAGCGCCACCGCCTCTGCTACGCTGTGGACCTCCTCTACTCCATCCTTATCCATGCCCTCGGCCGCGCCGGGCGTCTCAGTGAGGCCTTCCAGCTCTCCCACCAGGCTCCCCTCTCCGCCGTCACCTACAACGCCATGATTTCCGCCTGCGCCCGCAGCGGTGACCTCGAGAAGGCGCTTGGACTGCTCGCCCAGATGCGCCGGAACGGGTTCCAGTCGGACTACGTCAACTATAGTCTCATCGTTCAGACTCTCACTCGCTCTGGTGATGCTCCTAATGCCGCATTCCTTGAGAAAATCTACTCGGAGATTGTATCCGAGAAGATTGAGCTTGATTCCAAGCTGCTCAACGATCTCGTTGTTGCCTTCTCGCGGTCCGGGGATCCCGATCGCGCGCTCTTCCTGCTTGGGGTGATCCAGGGACAGGGGCTGAGCCCAAAGTCCGCCACATTAGTAGCGCTTATCTCAGCGCTTGGAGGCTCAGGCCGCGTGGCGGAGGCAGAAGCAGTGTTCGAGGAGCTGAAGGACGGTGGGTTGATGCCAAGGGCCCGCGCTTATAATGCTCTTCTGAAAGGGTACGTGAAAGCTGGGTCGTTGAAGGATGCAGAGTATGTTTTTGCGGAAATGGAGAAGAATGGCGTGACACCGGATGAAAGGACATACAGTCTTCTCATTGATGCATACACGAATGCAGGACGGTGGGAGAGTGGAAGGATTTTACTCAAGGAGATGGAGGCGAACGATGTGAGGCCAAATTCCTATGTATTTAGCAGGATGTTGGCGATCTTGCGGGATAAGGGGGACTGGCAGAAGTCCTTTTCGGTTCTGAAGGAGATGAAGAGCAATGGAGTTCGACCGGATAGGCACTTCTACAATGTGATGATCGATATGTTTGGGAAGTACAATTGCTTGCAGCACGCCATGGATGCATTCCAACGGATGAGATTGGATGGAATTGAGCCAGACACTGTCACATGGAATACCCTGATTGATGCGCACTGTAAGGCGGGGTGGCATGATAAGGCGATGGAGCTGTTTGAGGAAATGCAGGAGACTGGGTGCATGCCCTGCACGACAACATATAACATTATGATCAATTCATTGGGGGAGCAGGAGAGGTGGGAAGAGGTGGAGGATTTGTTGGCAAAGATGCGAGGTCAGGGCCTGATCCCAAATTCTGTGACATATACCACCCTTGTTGATGTGTATGGGAAGTCAGGGAGGTTTAGAGATGCAATTGAGTGTTTGGAGGTTCTGAAAGCTGGGGGTTTGAAGCCTTCACAGACCATGTATCATGCTTTAGTCAATGCATATGCACAAAGGGTATGTATAATGAATAAGTTCAAGGTCTTTTCATTCGAGCCAAACTAATAATGAATTCCTGTAAGTTTACCCACTGAAATGAAATACATATATAAACGTCTTAGACTGCTCCAAAATATATAAAAAGGAGAACATGAAAAATCCTAAAGAAGCCTCTGTTTTTTGGAAGGTGTCCTAAATAAGCCTGTTGATGATACAACACTGCTCCTTGATGTTCCCTTGGGCACAACTTAGTTTTATGAAAAATCACATTTCTATTGTGATCTTCTTTATCATGGTCCTTGACAGATTTTGCCCAGTAGCAGAAGCAATCTCTTTGGTTACCCTTTATCGTGGTTATTTTTTTATGGGAAAATATGCTCGAGAGGAAAAAGGTTCAAACCCACCTTATAAGTACATGGCCACCACTGCTGATAAGTGATTTGCGATTAAACCCCATATGCAAGACCTTCCACACAAGTTATCATCTTCCAATTCCTTTCCTCAGTGTTTCTCCTACAAGTCTGTATCAAGTGTGCGGTCAAACTTACCAAGACTATATCAATGTGAATGCCAAAATGAAGGGCTCCAAGCCTCCAATGGTGGCCTTTACCAAAAAAGGCTTACAAGATGTGGGCGGTGGGTGTCCTAAGTCTTGTTGACATTGACATGATAAGAAATTCAGCCTTCCAACTTCCATGTCTGAACTCGAAATGCTTTAGTTATTGTTGCAAGAATGTGTATCCATGTGGGCGCTTGATTACAAATTTCTTTGAATGCTGGGAGATCATCACTGCCCTTATTTTTTCCCTAATTCAGACTACATTAGTTCTTGATATTATTTTTGAAAGTGGGTAGTACCAAGCAACACCATTAGATCTTGATATTATTCAATGAACTTTCTACTTTTTTGTTTTGTTTTTGGAGGCTATTCCTTTGTAGATGATTCCCATTGGGTTGACCATCTTGATACTAATAAGACTGGATTAAGACCCCTCAGTCTTGATAATTTTTAACATATATTCGTTGAGTTTTTTCTATTTATTGCTTTGCTTTTGGGTATTTTGTAGCTTTCTAAGTGCTACTGTTCTTTGTTCATCCTGTCTGTGATGCCTTTGATTTTGTTAATTGATCTCTGTTTTGTTGTTTGCTTCAATGCATTCCACTAATAGCCCTACAAGCTGCCATCTAGCATGGGTAGGATTTTCTTATCTGTTTTGTAATTAACTTTCCATTTTCTGGTCAACTCTGCTTTGTGCAGTCCATGGTGCTCAAATGGATACCATCATCTCTTAGAAAATTGCTGGAAATGGGAGTTTTGATGTTAGAATATGGATCTCTAATTTTTGTGTGAATGATCATCCGTATAGAATTAATAATGAATCCCCAAAGTCATGAACTGCATGGCCATTTTCTTTGGAAACAAGATTTTATACATCACAAAGGCAGCATATATATATATATATATATCAGTAAAGTTCTGCTAATGGCTGACTCTTTTAGATGTAAAACAAGTGAGGCAGTTGGCACATTTCTAGGCAAAGTCAAACAATCATATGATCTAAGGATAATAACGATCGGGATCATCAGGTGCATTATTTAGACGGTTTAAAATATTTTGAAACTGATAACGGACATTATTGAATTGCTTCACATGTGAAGAAGTAAGTAGTATCTCTGATGAATCTATTGATGATACAAAACATAAGTAGGTGACTATTCGAGAGTGCTTTTCTGGAAGGGTACATGTAGAAGTCCAAGTCCTGCATGTTTAAATACTGTTCTTAATGCATTGAATTGTAACTGTTGTGTAGCTGATTTAGTGGATGTATAAGTTGCTTATCTTGTTCATTGGCAAACTTTTGAAGTCATTTCTGATTATAAAATTGGTGATGTATCCCACCCACTTTCTGGGAAAAGAGAAAAATCTGGTTGAAAGACCTTATAACAGGGATATAAATTGCTATAGCAGATTCCCCATGTTTTGGCATTTAGGGTTGGTAGGTCATATTCTTTCAGTTTTCCATCTGCTAGTGTGAATTGCCAGACCACAACTGAGGGGGCAATATAGAAATAAGCATGCTAGAGATGGCAATCTGATGCTGGGGAAATTGACCAATCATCTAGTAGTGAATTCCCAGTGAAGGATGAAACCAAGTGAAAACATTTCCAAGCTCACTACATGGCTGTCTTTTATAGAGTATTGTGCAGTGATCTACTTAAGTCAATCTATAATATGCTGTGCCTGGCCTTACTTCAAAGGTTGTTAAATCTTTTGTTTTTTATTTCTCTTACAGGGTTTATCTGAGCAAGCTGTAAATGTATTTAGAGTTATGAGAGCAGATGGTATAAAGCCTAGCATTTTAGTCCTTAACTCATTAATTAACGCATTTGGTGAGGATAGAAGGGATACTGAAGCATTTGCAGTTTTGCAATATATGAAAGAAACTGTAAGTTGTTTCTAATGGACTTTTGTGTTCTGCAACAAGTATTGAAGGTAAGTAATTTATAGTTTGAGCAGTTGTTTTACTTATCTTCTGATATCTTTTCCATTGTAGGGCATAAACCCAGATGTTGTGACATATACCACTCTAATGAAAGCACTGATTCGAGTGGAGAAATATGATAAGGTAACTGGATTTTTTTTTTTTTTTTTTTTGGGGGGGGGGGGAGTTACCTGTATACCCTGAAATCTTGTCAAATTACCGCTATACCCCTACCTTTATGGAAATGACCATAATGTGCTTGAAATCATTAAGAAGGTGCCAGCATACCCTCCCATGATTCGATCGTTAACCCTGCTAAAATGAAGGCGGGGGTTAGAGAGGCAAAATCTCTAACCTACCCATAGAAAGGTGATCCCATGTCCCACCCCCATTTCAGAATGCTGACAAGGCACCTCTCTGGAAGCCGGCTGAAGACGTGGTTGTCCTTGAAGATTGGACATCGGCATGGATTTGCTCAGCCTGGATGGCTCCCAGAAGCAGCTTCTTGAGGTGTTCACTAGTCTATCTTCTCCAAAGAGCTGGAAGAGCTCCCTGCTGGGTGCTGCCGCTGCCTTGCACGCATTGGACTATGGTCACCTGCTTGGGTCTTTGGAGTTGCTGTCGCTTCTGTCTCAGCTCCAAGGGTTGTCTCTAAGGCAGTCCCAGGCAGTCACTGGCATGGGGACGGCCCCATTCCTGTCCCCGGCTAGAATCCAGATGCACCAAAACACGAGCCACCAGCTGCTCTCAGGCTGCAGCAGCAGCAAGCTGCCGTCCTCCTCCTCCTTGAGGGCTTCTTCTGGTTCATTCTTCGGCATCGACCATTCTTTGGCTGCCGTCATCATGAACTCGCAGTCCTTTGCATTCGCCAAGCGGAGCCAGAGCTTCATCGACCGTGGAGCGATGAGCCACCTGTCCGGGCTGAGCACTATGAACACAGTGGCGGCCAGGGTGGACCTCTCCAGCTGGGGCTCCCTGAACTGCAAGCTCGACAGGGGCATCCAAGGTGAGGAGCGCAAGAAACTGAGGAAATCTGCTTCCTTTGGGATCCAGCATGCCGGCAGCCATGGCCGCCAGCACGGAGGAACCTGATGTTTCATGGGTTCAGTCTCTAATTAAGGATGGCCCGTCCCTCCTGTGGCATTTTGTCACCGACCGGAGCGATCGAGGGAGCTAGGGAGATAGACGGAGGGGACAGTCGAGGACAGGGAGCAAGAGAGGAGAGGGGTAGATGATGCCCCAAAAAAAAGACGTTGACTGAGGTAAAACGGTCAATAGATATGTTCCGTTACCTCCATTTACCCTATCTTTTACCCCAAGGCATGAGGGCTCTGGTTAATACATTTCAGGTATATTACGGTAATTTCTATAAAGGTAGGAGCGGTAATACTTTTAATCTAGGAAGAAGACATAGTGTAAATTGACATTTACATGACTTAACACTGGGTTAGTATTATGTTTGCATGCCTTCTTAGAATTGCTTACTGATGTCATAACTCTTTCTTCCTCTCGAAATGCATATACCCAGCCTCATTTTTATACCCTCATTTTTACTAGGCTTGGACTGGTTTTCCCTATACCTCAACCACCAGATATTCCTTGAAAATCATTTCACTACATCTCCTTTGTCAACTCTTGAGTCTCAAAAGCCTTGTGGATTGTCACTATGTAATAGTAATCGCCCACCAAATTCTTCAGGACTCAGGGAGACACTACCTGCGTTCACTTTCATAACCACTGTCAACCAGATCTATGATGAGACAAACTAAAACAATGATGTTGGATACTTCACGTTTGATGCCAAGGGTACAACAATGTGAATCATAACAGTTGCATGTGGCAAGTGAAAGCAAGTGATATGCACTAGGTAGCTAGGAAGACTTCCAGTTCTATCCAGAAATTGGTCATACACAGTGATTCTGAATTTGTATCTTGGAAGCTAGTGGTATGCACTGGTTAGCTAGTGATTTGCATCTATCCCACCATAGGCAACTGAATCCCTTCTTAAGTAAGCTGCAAATCCATCAATTGGAAGTAAGTGAGGAATCTTGGAGACTAGCGGTATACAATGGTTAGCTAGTGATTTGCATCTATCCCACCATATGCAACTGAATCCCTTCTTAAGTAAGCTGCAAATCCATCAGTTGGAAGTTAGTGAGGAAATTATATGTCATCATCTTCTCACAAGCAAAGCCTTCCCACTGCTTATTCATTTTGTAGAAGTTCATTCTCCAATTGATATTCTTCACTACAAGCTGTAAGTGGAACATGTGGAACTAAAATTCATGATGCTCTGATCCTGGATTTACTGAATTGTTGATGTCCTTGATGGATCCTTTGTGTTTGGATTTGCTTGATGACACATGTTTTATCAGGTGGCTGCTTTAGGCTAATCTCCTGGCATCACCAAAGCCCTACCACCTTTTATCACTGACTGGTCATTTGGGAGCCTTCGCTGGTGATCTGGGCTGCTTCCTCTCTAAATAAGCTTCCTTGAAATCATCTACCCCTAATAGGAGTGTCAATGGATTGGATCCGGGTCGGATCCTTGGTGATCCAAATCTGGATCCGAAATCCATACGATCAGAATCCGACCCGGATCCGAATTTAGAGTAATTTCGGATCTGAAATTGGATCAAAATACGAAATTAATTTCGGATCCGGGTCAAGATCCGAATAATTGTTATGTTGTATTTTAGTTGTTTTCTTAAATATAATAAAAAATTCAATAAAAGTAAAAAAAAAAAAGTTGCTCTGCTAGTTATAACAGGAACGATACATGTTTTTTTGTTCCAAAACTATTCTTCGATCATATGGAGAATGACGTTTGATTCCAGTTGGGAGAATTGCATGTCCAAACAAACACTGATCTCTACTTCAGAGTAGAGAAAGGAAGGGGTAAAAAACAAGATACTACCGCACACAAATAGTAAACGTTGATTCCAATTGAGGGTCTTTCCTGCTTTCGCCATGGACTGGCACAGGCAGTCGAGCCCCAGGCGCAACCGGATGCGCATTGCTTTGGCGGAAAGGCGCAGCCTCGCCTACCTAAACTCTGCTGCCAAGCTTGTCCACAGGAATGTGAAGGCCTCCAACGTGTTGCTCCGACCCGACCTGGATGCTGTCGCCATCTTCGACTACTACCTCTCCCCGCTGTTCGGTGCGGCCGCCCTGCCCAACCGAGTGGCAGGATACCACGGTTGCCGACTACGCCTTTGCATCGATGATCAGGTGCTCATAGCGGACTTCGATCATGTGGTTATTGATCCCAACACTGGCAGGTAGCGGAGGACATTAGAAGAAGAAGAAGAAGCTCGAGGAGGAATCGGAGGTAGGTCTAATCAATTGGCATGAAAGGGAAACTGAGAGAAGGATTTGGGTGGGGGGCTACTCACCGTTCCATTCGGTGGCGGAGCTTGAGGAGGAACCTCTCTTCCTCGGCGTTCTTAACAAGCTTCTCCAGCAGGTTCTTCCTCTCCTGGAAGCCCGTGCCCTGAATATCTACCAACTAGATCTCGCCGGCGGTGCCAGTGATGATCCCCTTCCCTAGGCGGTCGTCGATGAAGAGGAAGTGACAACACATCGCCGCAGTCCGCAGAGCCACTTCCCAAGGTGGGGAAAAGTTAAAGTTAAGAATGGTCGACTCGAATGGGACTTTGACTGGGGGCGAAGGGGAATCCGAGAACGGGTTCTCTCGTTGGGTCAGATTTCGGATCAGAAATGCTTGCCCCGTAATAGGAGTGTTTCGGATCAAAACATACTTGCCCCGAATCGGGACAAAAGAGATATTCCGGGTTAAACATGTGATCCGAATCTGATTTCATTTCCGGATTCGGATCGGATTTTCGGATCCTGTGGATCCATTGATAGGTCTACTCCTGACCTTGACTGCTGTTATTTTGGGATCATATCTAGTGCTTAGAATCTCGATAATCCGGTAAGTGTTCTCACATACATGTCATGAAACATGCTAAGATTGACCATCCCTCTAAATCCCATGTGGATATTTCTTTGCACTCTATAAGAAAAGAATAGTTTATCTGTTATGATTCTCTTGTTTTTCTTCTGTTGAGATCCTAAAATAAATGTGAGCTTTTAAGTGGTAAATGCATGTCTGAGTTATTATGGAGTGAATGATTTAGTTAGTTTAAGGAGAGAATTTTACTGCATTTTTGTTCAAATGTAGCTGGCAACTTGTTATTTCTTAGAAACTAGTGGAACTCCAAAGCAGATGACTTGGTACAGATAGTTGTTAACATCAATTTGCAGCAATGTGTATATTTTACAACTACGAATGCCATAATAATCTAGAGTTATAAATGATGTGATATTGTTTAATATTCCAGGGAGGGAGAGCTTACAATTTACATTAATTAGTCCTTGTATTTTCTTTTCTTGTGAAAGCCTTGTTTTTCTGTTATTGTTGCAGATGTGTTACACAGATGGTTGATTTAGATTCACAAATTATTGTATGGATTAGACTGTAAAAGGAGTTGCCTTCCAGTTATTCTAGTGGAGATCATGGTGGCATGGATGATCTTTCAACTAAATAATAACTGTCAACCTTCTGATGCAACAGGTTCCATCTGTTTTTGAAGAAATGATTTTATCTGGGTGCACTCCTGATAGAAAAGCTAGAGCGATGTTGAGATCAGCGCTGCGATACATGAAGCAAATGCTGAATACATAAATGTGTTAGACAGAAAATGATTGGTAGAAATTTGTGTAGTCTTTGTACAAAGCATGAAGCTTTCATCACCCAGTAAAGGTTTGTATTTTAACTATAGGGTCCACCAGAGCAATGAAGATTCATTTATGATTGAATTATTTGGACTTTCTACATTGTTCTCTACCATGTCTTTTGTACTATGCATTACATATATTGTGGGTAATTTGTTCTACAGCTTGTGGTTATCTACAATATGATTCTTGAGTCCTGTAAGACAGTTTCCAGTTTCCTCCAGCTGTTTGCTTTGACTTTATTATGCATATTAATCTCCATCAAGACACTTCTGTTGCATTGATTACATGCTTTTATGCTATTCTGTATGCTTTTATGATATTCTGGAAGCGCTTTGCAACCATTAGATATAAAATGTGAGATCGATTGAGTCTTGATTGACTAGCATTTTACAGAGGGCTACTTGTCATTGATCCCAAATCTAATGGTGCATTACTGTATTGGCACGACCCTAAAAGGTCATCAAGAATTGGAACACTAGCTATGATGTTCTGAGGAAAATGGAAAAGTTGATGCAGGAGCATAATCTGAAAAGGCGACTTTATGGAAGGGTTGATAGTGACCCTTTTTTTATATAGTTTTTAATGTGTTTTTTAGTGCAAATTATGCACTATTTATTTTTTATGGTGTATTTGGTTACATATTAGTTCGAGTCGTTGTAGAGTTAATCTAGAAGAATTTGTCTTATCTTATTTGGATCATGATAAGGTTAGTCTAGATATATTTCAGTTTCATCTTGTTCAAGGGGTCATGATTGGATACATTTGGGTTATTTCAATCCGATCTTATTTGGGAGTCCTAATAGAGTTAGGATTAGCCTAATCATTATAAATTTGATGTAGCATCTTCTTTTTAAATTAATGAAGAATTATGATTGCGGATTTTCCAGTGGATTTCTTTCTTTCTTTGCGATGGAGAATATGAACCCTGCAACAGAGTTGGGCTCGACTCCCATATATCATTCCTCCTATGCTGCCTTCTTCTATTTCAGTTTCCTCAATCACTGTCCCCTAATTCTTTCCCCTTGCTGGTCTGGTTTTCTCCTTTCGCAGCTGCCTCCTTCCCCAGACCCCTGCTCTTCTTCCGATAATTTCCCTCCCAATCCTACCACCAACTGCAGTTGTCTCACATCACTTGTTGAACACTGGTCTTCCATTACCAATTAATCAGATAAACAACTCAACAATGCTTGAGAATATAGTGAAGTGTGAGAGATCTTTGTCATTTAGTCTTTTCACAGGAGGGAGGCTGGCTTGTCGCCCTTTGCTTTTGTGCTCTTCTTTCAGTTTCTCCCGTGTTGATCTTAGTTTTTATTGACCAGTTGCCACTTTCTGGATTGGTCTATACTTTCATGCTATCTTTTTTTATTCTAATAAATTTGGCTTTACCACCTTTAAAAAAAACAAGAAAAATGAAAGAAAAAAAAAATCTGGAAAGTAGATCCAGAACCTTGGCAGAGGAAAGACAACTTTGATAGATGTGTTGAGACCGACATACTATGGTGGGTCGAAGTGTGGAACTTTTTGTTGATCTCTGTTGCTTATGTCTTGTGTAGGTTAGAATGTTATATGGCATGGCATAGTTTTTGCGGCTGGTAATGGCTAGAGGTGTTTCTTTCAGAAGGATATTTGGTCTACCTCAGTACCATCGGAGGTTGTTACAGGCAGCCATTCCCCCTGTCTGCTGTTCCTTAGTTCTTCCATGCCTATGGAACTTTTTGGGCTTGAGGGTTTTTGATGCATGAACATTTAGAAGAACTTTCCCAATGATCGATTGGCAGAAATCTTGAATCTCCTGCAAGGGAAGGCACTTAAACAGTTTGTGGCATTGTAGGATGAAAACTAATGGAGAATTCACTGCCAAGTTAACCTAGTCTTCCATCCATGATGGTACTCGGTTCTTGGTTATGTTGATCAAGTGGGTGTGGAGCCCAAGAAGCGTCTGAAGGTGCAAATGTTCATGCAGAGAGTATTCTTTGAGGATGCTCCCTGTGTGAATGGCTGACCGTTTCTTCTCGACAATGTCAGCCTGTTGTGCTGCTTGTGTGATGTCACATTGTTTTTTGTCAAATGTTTTTTTGCCTTAGTGGTGCAGGCACTGTCCTGCTTAAGCCTTAATATGTGCAGCCTCTCCCACCTACAGTGTGTGAGTTCCTTGCAGCCAATGTGAGGACCTTCTTGAGGAAGGTTGAATCCTTGCAGCCGATTTCCTCCATTTGTTCTGTTTCAGAATGGACTAAACCATAAAGCTATTTTCTTATTTGGATGTTTCTTCCTCGGTCTATTTTTTTATTGGCAGGAGAGAGATTGGCACCATCTTTAGGTGCTGTTTTATGGAGGTAATTTGGTGCTTCCCTTATTTTGTACATTCCTTTTCCTTCATATTAGTACGCAATTTAGTACCATCCACTTTCCCAAAAAAAGGGAGATGCCACACTCTGCATTGTCCCTACTATAAATGCTGGGTGGATCTACATTCCGTGAAAAATCAGTTTGAGATTTAATCTAGAAAATGAAGATTTGCATATGTTTAATCTTTCTGTGTTGAAACCACTGTTTCCTGGATATTGACATGTATTAGGGGTCTACATGTTTTCTACTGTTTGTCAATTCATTCTCTTGGTACAGTGAAACCTATTCATATGCACAGCCATGCACGGAAATATGCGTATACATCAACTTTACATGCTAAAATTGTTCAAACAGGAAATATGCCTTTTAATATCTAAATTATGATTAGCTTGTTATAAGAAGAACTTTTGCCCAGAAAAGTGGGGATGATCCGTTCTACCAGGAGGATTAACAATGGCAAAACCTCACATGATTCTTGTCCGACTGTTATTTCTGATAGAGAAAGGCTTATTGCACTTTCATATTGCACTTAAGTGCAATATGACTAGGCAACAAGTCCATGTGGCATCCAACAATTAGATTGCCACTTTATCACTCCTTATGTGAGGGGTGCCACATGGGCTATTATTTCCGATAACATTGCTCTTCTGAATCATTTGTTTGTTGCTATTATGGGAGTTCGGCACTATATATTTCTAGATGCAGCATTGAAAATAAGATAGTGGGTACTCAATGAATAAGGCATTTAAAGGCACTTACTTTTCCATTTACAGATGCATCAGACACGAGGGATGAAGAACAGCATTCTTATGGTGCTTGAAATTTGAATCAAAGGATTCTCCGTGTATGTAATCAGAAGGCATAAAATACCATTCTGAGCTGAATTGATCAAGCTTTAGTCGGTCAGTGGTCATATTTTTTCTGGAAGGATCACCTCTGATTTTTGTTGTGTATTATTCCTCTTCTGCATCAAATGCCCCAGTGACTGGCAAATTTAACACCCTGGGATCATGAAAAGAACATTGCCATCGGTCATCAATTACCAAAGTCACACCAATGTGTATATCAAGAGAAAACCGTGACACTTTGCAACAGTTATGTAATTTCCTGTTCCTTGCCATTCACCTTTTAATTTTCTTTTCTTTTCTTTTTTTTTTGGGGGGGGGGGAGGGGTTGGGATGCTGGTGGTGATGTGAATGTTTGAATCTAAAATCACAAAATGATAGTCCTATTCTTCATCCATGTAGAAATAATTGTACAGGTTCCAGTGCCATGGACACTTGATTGTTTCCATTATTGAGCTTCTAACTTGTGATCAGTTTGGAACTTTCTACATGCCTATATATATGCTTGAGAACCGACATCGAAAGAGTTATTCGTTCTGAAAACTGAGGTAGTTTTGATTTTCACCTCCCAACATTAGATGGACATGGAATTCATTTTGAAGTTTGCATTCCCATTCAACAACTGGGAGGCTGGTGTGTGCTTACACTTCTCTGAGACAGAAGTAGGCTCCATCATTGGTAAAATTGTTTCGGTTTTCTTGCTACATAATTGAATCTCAAGCTCCTATTCAGCACATCTACTAAGGACATGATGGCGGTGTACAATGTTTCCTGTATATCATCCGGAGCTAGTAAGATAATATGATGTGGACCGGGTGTAAGGTTAAAAATATGATGTGGCCAATATGATGGCAAAAAAAAAGAGTAAAGTAATTAGGAGTGTCTATTAGATGTTTGACTTATTTTTTAATTTTTGATAGTGTTATAATTCATTACAATATATGTTATCTCTTGTTATAGTATACGTTAAGTTTGTTACAATAATAACTCAATTAATTTGTCAAAAAAAAATAAAAAAACCTCATGGAAGAAGGGAAAGGTGAGAACCGTAGAACTCATCTTCTCTAGCTCCTCTTTTGATGTGGTCATGTCCCAACGGCGGCACTTGGCATATCTTTTCATGAATTCTCATTTGTGTTCCAGTTTGATGATGGATTTTCTGATATCCAGTGATAAGAAACTTATTTACTGGTGTTTTCTCAGTGATCTACTGATGTGCTATGGGTCAGTCCATTGTGGTGCTGAAATCGGAAGGTCTGACACGGGTGGAAGAAGTTTTGAAATCAAACTAACTTGCTGGCTGATAGCCTGAGGCGACACCGCTGGTTGGGCCATTGGATTGTGAGCATTTCATAACAATGTTCTATTGCTAGGGAATGTATGTGCTAGGTAGCATCTTTTACATCATTAAAAATGCTTTAGTAGACCACATCAGTGACGGATCCTGAAAATTAATTTAGTGGGGTCACTTAAGCTTAGGGAGGTCATTCTTAAATTCAGTGGAGTCACCTTTCATTTACATACCTAAATAACATGAAAAATTTCTACTTTTTTTAAGACACTTCTTCCAAGTCAGTGGGGTCACGTGACCCCACTGACTATAAAGAGGGTCCGCCATTGAACCACATCAAGTTCATGTTGGCCTTGTTTTTTGTGGTTTGGGAAGAGGAATTAGTTGTCACTGTCTCTCTTTTTTCGCCCCTTTTCCCCCTCGTCGTTTTAAGTTGCTCCGTTGCTTTGAGTCCCCCCCACCCAGCTATATGAACCATTTTGGGATCATTCCTTCAGGTGCCTTGTTATGTTAAGATTCTTGTATGTAGAGATGTTCAGGATAACCCTCATTTCTTCCGTAAAAAATGTACGACAATCTTACCTATTAAAACTCATCTGTTTTCCCCAATAAAACTCAAACCTTTTCCTGATGAGCATCCATATCTTTCCGAGAAAGGTGGATGACTCTTTTTTCTGTCTAAAAATTTCTCTATGATTGGTGTATGCATCATTTAGAAAGTTCCATCTGCATGTTGTTTCTAGATCTTTTGATTGACGCTCCGACAAAAAGGGGCTGGTGAAAATAGGTGCTTGTAGTAATCTTTTAGTTAAGAGAAATGATTATTGCAAGAGCACTCTTACATTTCAAATATAAGAGTGTTATTTTATTAGTCTACTTAAGATGGATCAATATATCATGGTGACACGTCATTATGAGTCTAACTTAAATATTTATGAGTCTAATCTAAAATTTTATGAACTTACTTACAACTGAAATGTAAGTATACTTTTACGCTAGGAATTTCTCTTCAATTAATGGTTCTTGTCTGTTACCCACGGAAAAAAAAATCTCTTGTGGACATGCATATTCTTATGAATTGTGGCATTATGGAGTCTGAAACGATTTGAAGAGGACATACCAGGTTTGTAGACATTTTGCAGCGTTATTAGTTGTGATAGCATAATGCCTTTAAGAATGATTATAATAAATGAAAAGGATGTCCCTAAAAAACATAATGACCATTAATGTTGGTTGTGGTTGCCTTATGCCTTGGATTGCCGAGTGCTATTTCTAGGGATTATCTTAAGGCTTGATTTGATTTGGGGGATTATTACAGGACAATAGCTCCTTGTTTGAGGGGCCTGAGAAGATCCCCTCTCTTTCTCTTCCATGAGCCATTGGAGTTGCTTTAAATCTACATCAGCTCTATCGCAAGATTAAGTATTCCTTTTTTCTCTGATCCTAACCAAACCAAAATGCAAACCAAATCCCAACCTAGGGCTGCCAATGGATATTCGATTTCTGACTTTTCGATCCGTTTTCGACCTTTTCGTATCCGTTTTTCTGTTTTCGATTATTTTTCGATTTTTCATTTTCGTTTCCGAAAAGATATATTTTGTATTTTATTTACAAAATATATACTCTTAAAATCTTATTTCTTAATATTTAAAAAATTTTGACTAAGTTTTTAGCTTCTCTTTAATTTGTAAATAGAATATAATTAACTTATCTCTCTCATAGTATTTATTATATATATTATTATCAAAGACATCTCTTTTACCATTGCTTCTAATACTATATACATCTACCATTTGATCGTACTAAATGTTTTCGATTAGTTTTCGTTTTCGATCCGTTTTCGATTTTCTTATAGAAAATGGATACGAAAAATAACATTTCCGATTTCGACTCCGACCCGTTGGCAGCCCTATCCCAACCTAACTCTAAGGCGGCGTTTGGAAAAGCCGGGAAAGAAGAGGAAATTGGAAGAAACCGAATTCACTCGACAGTGATGGTACAGATGCGATTCCCACGACCAGAGACAACACCGCGAATTTTTCAAAAGTGAATTGGACCCCCCCCCTTCCCCCGCCGCAAACACCGAGAGTGGCTAGCAATGTTTGAAAAAATATGGTGATTCTATCATGGATTTTAAGATACAAATTTTTTTCTATCTCAGTTTGAAACGGTGCCTGACCCCCCCCAGAAATCTTCTCTTGCAAGAAACACATGACCCACCATTGACGAGGCCACGCACCGTTCGGTAAGACGTAGCAAACGTGGAAGATGTTATCTTGGCTTTACGTGTTACTTCGTAAGCCTCAAAAATGGTTTTCCCAGAGAACTTTTCGACTCCAGTCTCATTTGTTCTTGTGGGGACGAGACGTCCACATGATCTTTCAGATTGTGAAATCCAACAGATCGGAAAAACCAATCGAAGATTGAACGAATTACGTTGTAATAAGACCGACTATTGAGAAGATTCCTTGATGTTGCATTTCCTACATAGAAAACGGAAGCCTTCATCCCTGCAGAACGTGTGTTTGCTAGCCAAGCTGCACATTTAAAGAAACAAGCCGTGTGTTACTCCATAACTCATAGGAAGATGGAAAAAAAGAAGAGATTTTTGTATATATACCCCTCTAAATGTCTGTTTTTACATATATATTTAATCTAAACATATTATCATATATATCTTCCATTTACTTAAATGATCGTGGTCATCGACAATTATTTGAGATAATATTCTAAAAAAACTATTTGATCATGTGATATACCAGAAACGCCCTCCTAAGTCCCGTTGGTTTACTTAGATTTGAGAATTTAGAACTCATCTCCCCCCTCCTTTTCGTTCCTACCTTTGTGTAAACCCTAAACGAATAGACAAAAGATCAATCACATGAGCGGTAGGTCCGTAGAAGATGGGCGATCGTCCTACTTCCATCCCACTTTCAAATCGACCATGACATCTCCCTCTCCCCATTCCAATTGCTAGCATACTACCCCTAATCCCACACAATCATCGTCACTGTTTCCTCGACCCCATAGATGAGGGACAGTGGCATCTTTGCAGCCGCTATAAAATCGAGAGAAAGAGGGAGAGTGAGAGAAATATTTTGACTGTGAGAGAATATGTGTGCAAGAACAAGTGTGTGTGCTAAATCAATAGCATGAGAGAGAGAGAAAATGAAAGAGAAATCGAGAGCATGAGAGAGAGTGTGTACAAGGAACATGAAGTCAGAAAGAGGGATCTTCTGCCATGGTGAGGGAAGAATGCACAAACGATCACAGGATATTCCGTCGATTTACGGCCTGCAAGATAGAGAGGGGAGATCATTTAAGATTGATAAACTAGGGTCGTTTAATATGAGGGTAGATTAGTCATTACGTCAATTAACCCAATCTCAATTTGAGTAAATTTAACAAGAGTTTAGATGAGATATATAACCACATCATTTTAAGTAAATGGAGGGTATATGCGATAATCTACTTAGATTAAGGGTATATATGTAAAAACAAAAATTTAGAGGAGTATACATGCAAAAAAAAATAAATAAATGGCAGAAATAGGCATGGTCTAATTGAGTGAGTGATTGTTGTTATATGGTGTATGGAGCGAGCAGAGGTCAGCTTTACTGCCTTGGGCTTCTTGAGAATGCTCAAGTACCCTGTCTTCTTGATGAAGCCTGTGCAGGTTAAAGCTGAGGGGTATTTATATTATTGACACAAGCGGGAGCTTCAGTGGTGGTCTCAGTTAGGCTGCTGCATGAGGAGTCCAAATAAGAGCCTCGTTGTATTCTTGAAGAGAACTACGTTCGAAGAAACTATCGACAAACACGCTATCTAATGAAATGCTGATGCTAACTTATATAGAGGGATGTAATGGTAGTTGTATGTATACTCTTTGTCACCAGAATTTTCCATATTCTTGTGGAGAAAGTGTCACAAAAAAAGAGATGGGAGCTTCCGGTCTCTAGTACCGTAGAAGGAGGTTCTTGTTGGCGAGCCTCGCCGGCTGCTGTGGCGTCGATCGAAAGACACCCAGTGGCATCAAGGAATGCCTTCTCCTTTGCCTTCAACTCTACTGTCGTCATATTATAACCAAAAGTCTAGAGGAGGATCCAGGGATAAAGCCGTACGTCAGCCTTCGCAAGCTCCTTTATGACGAATGGTACAACACTTTCGGAGGAGCACTCAAAAGTCTCGGCAACCACTTGAAGGAGAGCAATGTGCATCCCTTTTGAATTAAAGTTAAAATTAAAACAGTTTCATGCAAAAGCAAGAAAAAAGAAGTGGTATGAATGTGACTGACAATAAAAGTCTTGACTAATCTCGGATCAAACTAGGTATAATGCTCATCTTTAAAGGCCGAGCATTCCCGAGCTTGGATACTCACGAGGGGAGGGGTCGTATAGATGCATAAGCTATGGATAGTATATTGTTTACCCATACTCTTTCATGAATGTTTCCATTAGAACTTGCTATGCCGCCCATGATCAGATAAATAAAGCACAAATCTGCCACAGGTTGGCCTCTGCACCTTCAGCAGAGCCCCAGCCTCACTTGATTTCCTCAGCTATCTCCTGCGTGTCCATAAATAGGAAAGTAACTACTAACTAGGTAGAGAAACGAAGAAATGAAAAGTGACAACTAACCATGCCAGACTCATCTATTGGGTCAAAGGTTTAGTGGTTAGCCCTCCATGTACACCAGGTTGTAAAGTCTCATATTCAAATCCCAATGGGAGCAGGTCTCCGAGGGATTATATTTCTCAAGGATAAATGTAATAGGCTAATTTTCCAACCAAAAAAATAAAATATCTATTGGCTCAAAGGTCTGAGTCCCAACATGGATCTGGTCCATGTCAGGACCATAGATTTGTCATGACATCAACATATCAGAAATCTTCAACATCCTCGGAGAATAATCTGACACCTACTACCTCAAAAATGCTACTGCTCTTCTACTCCTCACTATGTAGGAAAGAGTGCCATGCAGGTGCATTTTACTAGCTCACAATTTCTGAGTCCAACACGTGAAATGAACTCGCTCGGTACTAAAACTGCAGAGTTTAAAGAGGGTTTTCCCTTTCTAGAGGCCTTCCTAGAGGGTCCCTTTCTATTTTCATGAGTGCAAAACGCAGAAATGGCTTTACTCAAACAGAGCAGCCCACCACACCTCACCTGTGGCATTATCCCAACTATATTCAGATGAACAATCCCATCTCTTCCAACCAATCCGAGTTCGGAGTCCACACACAAAAGACCCTCCACTTCCAGCGTGGGATGCCTGTGAGAAAAACTAGATTAAGCTTTCAAGCTGGTCGTCCTCTAGCTGGATTTCAGTACTTCGACGGATTCCTGATACATGTGACGTGTTCTCAGAGACAAGTAGGATCTCGGATTTATGGAGCACACTAGCTGATATGAGATGAGATGCAAAACAGAGCTCTAGAAACTAACACACCTCAAGAAGTGTGAGAGTGTCGAAAGAATATCCATCTCAAGAACTACAGATCAGATGTCACCAAGGTGCTAAATGTAAATGTAGAATGCACTCAGCGAAAACGCATGCTGTACACACTGCAGAGCAATCATTATGGAGAGAGAGAGAGAGAGAGAGAGAGAGAGAGAGGCATATGCCCCGTCTCATCAGCCATCCTTTGCCAGTAACATCATCATGACCTTAATTATTTGAAATTGGCCGCAAGAATTGCCTTCTACTACTTCTATCAAGTGGCATGCTGGTAGCCAAATTTTAAAATCACCTCCCTTTTCATTACGGAGGACGATGACAATTTGTTATTGTGAAGGACTATTTATCGCATACTTTTGAAGGTCCAATCTGTGCCAAATCTAGAAAGAATCATTCATGCACAAGTTACCAACTTTATTCTGAGCCCTGTTTTTCTAGGCTTACTGCATCCCTCACCATAGATCAGCCTTTTCATTCCTTCTTTGTGTTCTCCCCGCCGTCCAACATTCAGCAGCGCACAGCCATGACGGAGTCACAAATAGGCAGTCAAACAGAAAGGACATAACCATCACATGACCTGAATAAATGAGGATATAGATGCAGCACAAGAGAATAACACTATTGGAAGCAGCAGATTGATGATTGCATGAAGACACTTCTCTTTAATTAGTCCACCCTCGTAAGCTTTCCAAAGCATATCTGAGAAGGAAGTGATCAAGCTGCAATAAGAAAACGAACATTTGTATAGTTGCAGGGAAGAAAACTAAATAAATTGTAGCAGAGGCCCCCCAGGAAGAGACAAAGAAGGATGTCATACAACTGGGGAAGGAGAGAGGAACTAGTGAACTGATATGAAGTCTTTCTTTTGAAATATAATGTAAAAAGAAAAATAAATACCGGGTTGTGCCAACCCTCATGATTTCATTAAAACATAAAACAAAGAGAAGTATACAGTGTTGGGGAAAGCTCATACTAGCGAGGAAAAAGAAATCCAATTCTCAATGTACTGTCACCAAAACTATGCAGTATTTTGACATGTAGGCACTAACTTCCATGTCAAGATAGAGATGTACCAAGTATAGCTGAATATATGCAACTGGTGGAGGAGAGAGGAGCTTGTGAGCTGAATTGTTTTGCGACTTCATTTATGAAGTATTTTCTTTTGGAATGTAATGTAGAAAGAAAAACAAATACTTGTTTGTGCCAACCCTCATGATATCATTAACAGAAGTATTACAATCTTAGAAGCAGCTCATACTAAGGAGGAAAAAATGAAATCCAATTCCCAACGTACTGTCGCCAAAAGTATTCAGTATTTTGACATGTAGGGACTAATTTATATGACAAAGAGAAGTACCGAGTAAAGCTGAGTATACGAATATGGATGACAAAAAGTTCAGACGAAGAATAAAGGAAAAAACACAAAAAAAAAAAAATGGAAGCTAAGAGCATGCTGATGATTGAAGCAACTCTCTGCTGACCTGAGAATTTGTATTTGTTCCTACAGAAGAAGTGGGCTTCACAATCATGGTAGTGTAAATAAAAAGCTCGAAGTGTTAGCTCCGAAGCACTGTGTCAGACCATTTTTTAATCTTAAATTCACATCACTTAGATGCTCAGCCCACAACAATTTGTTCCATCACCACGTCATGTGGATAAGAGAAGCTGAGATTGAAATGAAATGACATCCTCCTAGAAATCTCTCTCTCTCTCTCTCTCTCTCTCTCTCTCTCTCTTAGGGGATAGGGGGCTGAGATCCTTAAAATTTTAAGTTCCTTTCCCCATTGATTTTCACATATTTTGCAAATATGAGACAAGGAAATTGTATTTGGAAATTCTTTTCGCTATTTCCTTTCCATGTTTACACCCTCCCGCTCCACCCACCCAACACACTCAAGATTTCTCCAATTTGATAACCAGAGAGGACAGCCTAGGATAGTAGGATAAGAAAGCCCAGCTGTTTTCCTTTTCCAATATAATAACCACAGATAGGATGGCCTAGGATAATTAAAACACATAAATATAATACCCTCCGAGAGACTAATACCAGAGATAGCGCTGATTATATCTATGGGCTTAATAACCACAAATCTATGTAGCATTATTCCATAGACATACCCTCAGTGCATTTGCTCTTGGTCCACTGGAAAATGTAACCAAACGTTTTGAGCTATACGACTGCCAGTCTGCTACCACAAAAGTATGGTTATATCTTAAAGAAAATAAGCTTGCTAGAGTACAAATGAATTTACATCAGGTGATTACATGGAGAAGTCATCAACCACACATCGATACTTAATGTAAGGATCAAATGCTTGACCATTTGTCTTAGAAAAAAGAAGAATGGGAATAAAAGCTTCACAGGGAGAAAAAGAGAGAGGCAAACATACCTTTTTCTGTTAATTAATGAACATGTAGATCTAAGTTTAGATCTTAATAGAGAACTCTGTCATGCTGTTCTTGATAACCATATGTTGTCCGTGGGGTAACCGCTTCTGTGTTGCCAATTTTCCTGATCTCCGAGTGGCTGTAGCTAGTCATTTCATAGCACAATTTGCCTTCTCATGAATGATCGCCCTTGAGCTGTATTTCAATCACTTGGATTTTGGAGATTCTGTCACTAGGATAGCAGGGTTCCCTTTTCTTAACTTTATTAGTAATACTTATTTGATGTGGAGGTGATAAACACACTCATATGTGAGTGCAAAGGCATGACATGAGAGAGAGAGAGAGAGAGAGAGAGAGAGAGAGAGAGAGAGGAATGTCAAGTCTCGTATATATCTTCATGTCGACCAATCACACAGGAAGTGTTTGCCACCTCAACACTTGTTGTACATCTAACTGCTTACATACACCTCCGTATGATCAAATCACATGAAGATGATAAGGCATGGAATAAGACAAGACAAGACAATAATCACGCCTCCATTCATCCCCATGTCTTGTCATGTGATCTACAACCTTTATAGACTGTGCTTGCCAGCTGCACACTCGCTGCACTAAACCCATCTCTGAATCTTTCTGAGGCCAGAATGAAAGATTTGTCCACCCTACAAGCAACTTTGGATCAACCGGTTACTGCATCTGAAAATGAAACATGTCATTCTCACTGAGCTCCCTGGTTCAAGCAGTTCCATTGACATTTGACCTTTACATAGTCCAGTTCTGGGCTCTACCCTTTCTAACGCATTCCTCACAGACTATCTACGTGTATCATTTGAACCTCTTTGATGCTTCTTTCTTTTGTGCATACCATCCTTTAATGACCCCTCAACCATATTATTCTTTGCTGCACCATTCCCTTTGAGCTAAGCTGTAGCTGAATCCCTGTAGGCAAGCAGCCTATGGAGCTTGAATCAATTCAACCTCTGTTCTTTCCATTGAATTTGGTGATTCTCCGAGGCAGGCAGGCAGTCTTGTGGCGTTTGATTCCGTCCAAGCCAATGTGGCATTTTTGCACAGGGTACAGGCTCTCTTCTACTTTATCTGCTCTTGAGAAACCATGCTGTGCGAACGCAGCCACAGGCTAATTTCCATGTGAACATCAGAGTCAACACGCCATTTCCATGTGGCTTCCCATATTAGGAACGATCCTTGATCCTGTGGAAAGGGCAGCCGCAGGTAAATTTCTCTTCTCTGAGGTGTTCTTGTGCTGATCTTTTGTTACAGATATGTATCAAGGTATCCATGATCTGAATTACAGCTTCATGGAACATTGTTCACAACTCTAAGATTCTACTCTCCACCATTAGCCAGACAGCACCTGGCTTTCTGCCAGAGTACATCAAACGTCTGCTTCCAGAGACTGCTTTTATAACTATAACCATCTTATCCAAAAACTGCAGGACAACATTTTTTCAAAAACAGCAACAGCAGACAGAGACACAGGCAATGATGACTAACCAAGAGACAATCATAACTATTATACACACATATTAACCAAATTATAAGAAAATGATTGCAATTCAATGTTATAACTATAAGATATAAAGTAAATATGCATCCAGTAATCAGGCCCGTGCTATTGCAGTGAAGCACAAAAAGTAATTTCTGGACAAAAGGAGAACTTTCCATCTAATTTGACCAAAGATAGAAATTAGAGTTTACAGAGAAGCAAACACTTTATCCTCTCTAAACCAGCATTACATATTCCATTTAGACACCAACCCCATAAAAAGGGGAAGAAACAAAAATCTAGGGACAACGACCAGAAACATAGTAGCAATGCTATCCTATCTTTCCTGAAAGAGCATAAATTCAGGATCAGCAGCATTCTATCTCATCTTTGGCCTCTTCGCAGGGACACTCCTCTGGGGGATGCGTGACTTCCCTATTGCCTTAGCCTTCTTTCTCCTCCTCTCGTCTTCGCTTTCAGATTCATCACCTTTCTCTCTGTCAGCATTGCTTGCCTCTCTCTCCAACTCTTCCCATGTTTTTCCTTTCTCCTCTTCCGAGTCCTCTTCAGAATCCTCCTCCTCCTCCTCATCTGATTCCACTAGTGATTCACTGTCATCAGCCTCTTCCTCTGAAACAGAATCTGGTTCCATATCAGAAGGCTGATAGCCTTGGTCAGACTCTTCTGAATTCTCTGAATCTGAGTCACTAGCCTCCATGTTCAAGAACTCCCAACCACCATCCTCAATAAACTTCTCAGGATCATCAGTTATTGTTTTCAGAATTGGACGCCAGTTCAGATTCAACCTACTCTCATAATATTTGATGTCTGTCGTGTCAAGCCACTCTTTGATGCCATCAAGAGATGCTATTGGAATTGAATCTATCCGCATAACATCTTTCTTGAAGTCTTTGAACACTATAGCCATATCAAAGTTCTTCTGTCCAAAACCCACCCTTTCAAGATTGACAATCTCAATTTCACTCAAGGTAATCACCAGGAAAGGTGTCTCAATCAGTTCAACAAGACAACTTGATGTGGGAATAATAAAAGCTGAAGCCTTGTGAGGCACACCATGGAAACCAAGCTCACGAAGAGGTTGATCAAATTCCAGATCAAGCCCTTTAAACTGTGGTTGTCCCCAATGGTCATGCACCTTATTGACAAAGTTCTGGAATTCCATGTTTATCCTGTTCTTCCGTTCTCTCTCCCTCTGCTCTTCCTCAATTTCATCAGGATCCATTGCTGATCGTCGGCCACCACCCAATGTCTGCACAACATCCATGACCTCAACATAGAACTGGACGTCCTTGGTCTTCTTGTTCCCTACCATGATATGATTGTGAAGATGGAAATGGAGAAGGGTAATCATCTCCTTCTCTGCAGGCTGAAAGAAAGCATGCTTGATGTTGCCATACATAATATCAACTCGCTCTTCAGGTCTGGAGGTAGAGTAGCGATACCCATTGACATGTGCCTCCAAGGTACCAGAAAGCTTTCTACCTCGACCTCCAAATGAAGGACGGATCCACAGATCTGATAACCTCATTGGCTTCATCTTTGCCCCAGATAGCTGTAGTTTCTCCTGAGTAACCAAAGTGGCCCGCTCAGCTTTCTCTGACTCCCTTGATGCAACTTGCCTTCTAAGTGTTTTGATCAACTGAACAACTTCACTGCTGTGTCTTGGATCCTTAGAACGGAAAGTAATCTCCTTCAAATGAATAGCATTTTGATTTCTAAGGCTGTTTGCATCAGGAGCGGGAGCAAATGGGCCACCAGGCACATTGAATATTATGCGGATTGTGCAGGTACGATTGTCCTGGTTACTGTTCACACTCTTGACAGTAGATATATGGAATGGGACCATGCTTCCATAGATCGGCAGAAGGATGGTCTCATTTTTCTGGTCTACTTGAATAACCAAATCCCTTGACTGAGGGATATCATTCACATTTTTGTAGGCAATAAGCTCCCCAGAAGATCTCGCAGCACCACGTCCATCTCCGGATCCAGATCCACCACCAGCCAGTCTCCTGGCTGTTTCCTCATTTTTCTGGCGAGCAAGTTCAGCCTGGTGCAGCCTCCGTAGTTCTTCCTTTGACATCTCTTGGTTGTCTGATCTTAAGGTTGCCTTTGATGGGAGTACCTCCATGGGAGTGGCCTCTGCTTTGCGCTTGGGACGTTCTTCCTCCTCCTCGTCATCGTTAAATGAATAAGCAACATCCTTCACTGCTTTTGAGCAGGGTGAGGTCAACACTTCTGGAGACTTCTCAGTTATAATAACTGTATCAGCCAACAACAGAGAGAACTTCTGAGTCTTTGGATTCTTGATATGAGCTTGCAGGTTCTGGATGCCCAGGGAGACATTGAAGACCATCCCTGCCTTCAAAACACGGTCATTTTTTGCATTTAAGCTTAATCCAGACTCACGAAATTCAAGGCCGATCCCAGTTCCAGCAGACTTTGTAAGATTTGGAAGTAATTCAGAAGCTTCTTTCTCTACTATGGATGTAGCAGCTTGGTATGCAGCACTGACTTTATTACCTGGCCTCAGGGCAGCGATGGCAGCATCCTGAGCCTTCAGAAGAACCTCATATGCCTTACTTTGCATGGGATTAGCATCAATAAGAAATGTTCTGGCAACATTTGAGCAGTAACTGTTGTAACGTGAACCAATAGCACATATGATCACACTTGTGGATTCATAATACAGATTCTCATCATTGCTTGTTGCACTTGGCTTGAGATCAAATTCACCCCCACTCTGGAATATTGGTGGATAGCAAATGTCAACATTCTCTGGCTTGAGCTTCACTTTCACCTTAATGGGCTCAAGTATGGCCTTCTCTGTGTCATCCATTAGAGATGAATGGGAGATCTTAACCTCATCATCAATGATTTTCTCAAGCTTTGGAACCACAAAATTCTTCATTGCAGAAGAAGTTAGATATGCAGCCTTCTTCACATAAGTCAGTTCTCTCTCATCTTTCACAGCAAAGAGTTCTGAGAATCCGTTTGTCACATCACCGAGTTGAAATCCAGACCCCTTCAACTTCTCCACCCATGTCTCTAAAAGTTTCCCCTCTGGTGCCTCTCTAGCAATGTGCCCTATAACAGGACTGTCTGATTTGGAATGAGCACGAACTGCACGAAGCATATCATCCATTGCAGCAGTCCCATCATCGTTCTTGCCCTTCACATGCATCACAATGTCAGCACCTACAGCATCCCTGGCAGACTGCTTTACAGTCTCAAGCAGACTGGCCTTCTTCTGGCTGCACAGGAAATGAATCTGCTTGCTCATGAAGACCATGATGGTCTCAGGGAACTCATAGCCGAGCAGCCAAATGTTGAGAGCTGAAGACTTGAGATACCGTAAGTCCTCAGAAGAGGGTGGTGTAGCAACAACGATGGCCTCCGAACCTCCCCACATGTCCGCTCTGTGTTCCTTCCAGTGACCATAAAAGGCCTTCAGGCGCTTAACAAAGTTCCCCATATCAATGGTGTAGGCACCAGCAGTGCCAGCAGGGGGCTTTGAAGCCCCATTCCTCTGATCTGCCATTGCAGATGGCAAGCCCCGGTCCAAAGAAATCTGCAGTGAACAGGGCCAACTGTTAGAAACAAAGTTTGCTGCTTTCAGGTTCCAATTCTAAACCGGAACGTAAAATCCCCAATTAGAGGGCGGATAGGATCGCGATCCCACAACTCTGGGATTGCGAAACTCGCACCATACGTCGTGGGCGCAGCCACGTAACAGGATGAGGAGGACGACAAGATAGGAAGGAGAGATAAGAAACATACCAGATAGTGGACCAACAATGCGCAGTATCCACAGCTGCGCCGAGCGGTGGCGCCTGCGAGCACCGGGGCTACGGCCAGCAGCCGGAGGGGGGCTCCCCCAGCCCCCGCCTCTTCTATGTCTACCTCCTCTGGAAAGATTAGGGTTAGGGTAACGGTTAGGGCTTGCTTCAGACAGGACAATCTCTACAGAGATTAGGAGCCACAAAACAACTCCGACCTGATCGAAGCCCACAATCCACCAACGAAACAGCGAAATCAGAGCCAGACGACGAGCCTCACCTCGCTTCTGCAGCTCCTCACGCCCTCCAGATCGACGAAGCCTCCGATCCCAAGCTCCGATTAGGGTTTGCGAGGGGGCTTACCATGGATTCATGGAACAGCCTCGAAGAGTGGAGGCGGAGGATTTCGGGAGGAGAGGAGGGAGAAGAAGTAAAAGGGGCTCCATTCCAAGTATCGCGACGCAGGGGCTCCCAGTTTTATATTCCGGACGGTAGTCTCAAATGCCCCCACTCTTTACTCATAATTATATAGTATGCCATCATCATTACAGTGAACTGTTTAGCACATTGTCGAAAACACCCTTGCAACAGCGCTGTTGGTGTTGGGACATGACGTTATTCAAATGCAGAGGGGTATCTTAGGCTTTTCGGGTGTGATGACAATTGACAGGGAGGGAGCCTGGTTCCGAAATCAGACGGCCCTTAATTCTGGGAGGGCATGATCCGACGGGTGGGAAAGGAAGAATGGACGGGGGACCCTGCTGTCGTCGGGCCCCAACGTCAGCATTGGGGCAGCACAATCAGATGGTCCAGCGTGGGTGATCGGACGGCTGTTTCGCACGTGTCATCACCAAAGCTGGCACGCCCAGTACCCATATGCAACATTTTTCTGTCATCTTTTATTGTTAATATTATTACGAAACTCTTTTTTTTTGACAAGGTTTATTACGAAACTCTGTTTTCGGTTGTAGCCTTGTAGAGATGGTGTTAAAATCTATTTTTAATTTTAATAGGACTCTTTCGATTTTTTAATCAGAAACTAGGAAGGATTCTATCAGAATAAGAACAATAAACAAGTGTCTACAGGTACCCTTTTTACGCCTTGTTTCTTACAAATTATCTATACTATTATAATAAATCTCAGTTTTAAAAGTACAAGTAGCAACACTAGAATCCCCCCCCCCCAGTCCAAACTGAGATATGTGATACTGCTCTTTCCTTTTCCTCCGCATGGTATTACCAGTCTCTTTTCTTTGCCCAATCTCTTCCTTCCTCGCCGCACAGCTTTTCCCGCCTAAAACATTGTTCGCACTCCATTTAACAAAAAAAAAATAGAAACAACTGGCTAAAGGCTGCTGTGGGTGCTGTAACGAGGCAGTCAGCCCCCTTCTTTCCCTCGCAGTGACGCAGCTCTCCACTTCGTCGTTTCAAATCCCGGAGAAGAAGTTGAAGGGGCGGTGACGCTTTTGCTTCCTCATGTGTAGAGAAAAATGGCTCTCCTCCCGTACTTCGCCTCCTCAACCTTCTGGACGTCGGAGAAGCTCCTCCTGCTTCAGGAAGCAGCACCGCCTTTTGCTCGCCAGCGACGTCGCAGCTTCCCCTCCTCAGCCTTCTGGATGCCAGAGAACCTTCTCCTGCTCCACGAAGAAGCTCCGCCTTCTGCAAGCCGACGACGTCGTAGCTCCCTCGTTCCTCCCACTTCAAGGTAAATCTATTCTTTCCTCCCTATGTCTCTTATTCTCTGGAGATTTCCCCCATTTTCTCTGCATGTCCTCCCCGTGCTTTCATCCGGCATCCGCAGTAGCCACAGTCCCCAACCCTCCACCAGCAGTTCTATCCCCATTCTGCATTGAGAAAGTTCAAATGAGCAACCTGATCATTTAGTTTCAGATTTCATAAGAATCTTTCAGATTTATTTAACAAAGGATGATCGGATGATCAACCATAGGGATCCATTTATTCAGTAGTTGATAACAAAAAAAAGTGCTTCTAAAAAAAAGTGAACAAAAGACAAGTCAGATTAAGAAAGTATGCCCAATTTTTCAAAGTCAACCAATGGGTATCTAGCTCTTTCTGATGAGTGGGATCCACAAGATATTTGAGGAAAAACATAAAAGTTGATTGAGAATATAAAAAACAAACCTTGGGTCTTTCCAAACACTGTGGAAGTGAAAATTTGGAATCACCAAGGTAGCATTTAAATAGCCAGCAACTGCAACAACATTGCATGTCTACAAAACACACAAGGGAAGATGATTACTAAATTCATCCAATATATATCTGTCATCTACTATTATAATAAATCTCATTTTTAGAAGTACACATGGCAGCACAAGAATCTATCTAAATCCCGCCAAAACTGAGGTATACAATCTTCTCCTCTAAATCCCGCCAACTATTCCAGATAGGAGATTATCTCCATTTTTTTCCAAAGGTTTTAGAACCATCATCGCTTCTATACTGGGCATGTCTTATTCTTTTCTAAAATTTTCCAGTGGGCTTCACACCGTATCAGGATCGAAAAGACCATTACTGGACCAGTTCAGTCCAATTTGGCATGATGCAATTGAGCATTACATGACCATGAAACCTAAAATACCTGGCCACAGAGAAAAGCACTGCACCTCTGCCACAATCACATGCTCAATTTGATTGTGGCAACATTTTAAAGTTCTTAAGGTTTTAGAATTTTTCTCACTGAGTCCAAATTTTTTTCCTTTATTGAAATGTTGCTTCATATGATCTATCTTCCTCAATTCAGACTTTTGATTTCCTTTTCAGACAGGTGGTTTGGAGCTTATAGGGTTCTCATCCATTCTTCAGCCAGAAAATTGTAAGTAGACATATACATATTTTCTATCAGTGTAATGTGCTAACATTTAATTAATTTCATATAATATATGTAATATATATTTTCTAACCATGCCTTTCATTGTTTGTATACTTATGAATCTATCAAATCACTATTATCTAAATTTAATCATTATATCTAGTACTTGCACGAAAATACATGGAGCATTAAAAACTTCTAACAAGAATCTACATTTTCATCCACCAAAAAAACAGATAACTAATAAACTAATGGAATGTAAGGATAAAATTCTGTGCACCTATATAATTTTTAAGATATCTCTGTGTCTTATGATTGTCATTAGATTTTTTAGATATTCTATTCAATTGGATTTTTACAGGTTAAGTATTATGCTCAATTTGATTTTTAAAGCTCCAAGACTATTGAAAATAAATGGAAGCTTGACTATACTTCCCATAAATTTAGTTCATAAACCTTCTTGCCCATTTGATTTTTTATGTCATGAGTTTTTAACAATAGTTTTTGGAAGAGCTATTGCTATAAGGGTGGCCAGTAAACATGTATAGGAAACATGTCAATTATAACTGGATGTTACAATATGAGATATTATGATTTTTAAATAATTTTTATTTTAAAACCTGAGATAAGTTAGAACTGGATAGTTAGTTGGCAGAGTAGCAAAGACATGTTAATAAACAAAAACTCAAAACAAAAGCTTAAGCCTGTGAACATAGTGGCCTTTGCCTATTGGATCTTCAGTTTTAGAAGCTAAAATTGAGGTATACAATCTTCTCCTCTAAATCCCGCCAATAAGTATTATATTGTAGAGGAACCTAGCTATTCCAGACTGAAAATTATCTCCATTTTTTCCTAAAGGTTTTAGAACCATCATCACTTCTAGACTGGGCATGTCTTATTCTTTTCTAAAATTTTCATTTCTGCTGATCCTTCCCGTGGCAATCACTACCTTAGATGCGTTTAATGGTGTTGCATGCCTAAACACTGAAGATTGTGATTTTTTTGTCTAATATATATTTTTTATTTTTCTACCTTTTACTTATTCTACAGAAGTATCTTTTGATTTAGAATCACAGTCCTGTTAAGGGAATTGGACTTTCTAACATAAAGTGTTAAGTCTGAGAATAAAGATGGTACAACTTTATTTTTTGTCTCTTAGTGCATGACATTTCTTGGGAGAATATTTCTGAATTTTGTGTATTAAGTAGGACTTCTAATAGTTTTTAATAAAGTGAAGGTTTGGAGCAAAAATTAGACAATTGTGCCTGGATAAGTTTTTTCACTGGCGCCAGCCACCTTTGCAGCCTCTTTTGAAATGAAAATTAATAGGAAAAGGGAACATTAGAGCCACCACAGGTTTAACCCAAAAAGAACCTTCAAAGTTTTTTAATATGCATGTTAAACATTTCTGTCACTTATTCACTGTCTCAACTTCTCCCCTTATTTCCCCCTTCTATATCCCTTCTATACGTCTCTACTATTTCTGTTTCAACATTTCTGTTTCAACTGCTGTTCTTAACCATCTTGCTTTAACAAGACATTTATGTCCTCAATTTTTTTTGAAGAAAAACCTTTTCCTTTTCTTCAAACAAAGTTCAAAGTTTTATGAATTTGACACACTCTCTGTGCACTTAAATAGTGCTTCATGATTAAGTACATCTAGAGGTAGTTAGCTGATATATATTCCATTTTTTTTCATTGTCTCAAACACTCTATAATAACTAAAACAAGGGCTATGGAAGAAAGGTTCAAGTCAATGGGGTTTTATGTTAGTACTGAGAAGCAGAGCCAGGGGATTTAACAACATTATGTTGTGCTGGAAGTTTTCTATTGATTGCTTAGGCAAGGTGGTTGATACATTCTGTTGGAGTCAAAATTGTACTGACAATCTGTATCCATAGATAAATAATAAACCAGCCAAAAAAAAAGTTGGAAGGCTTGATATAAGTCAAAAACATTACATTCATAACACTGTGTAAGTTTTCTCACCAAGTTTCGATCAGTTTACACTGGAACAACTTAAACCAGAATTCTTCAGAAGTGAAAGCCACAGCACAAGTATACTAGCAAGCAAACTTTAATCCAGAACATGAGCACAAGCTGAATCAAAAGGAGCAACCCAATAAATCTCTAAACAATGGCTTCCTGAAGCACCTAGAAGAAGCATGCCCAATATTACCCACATTTCAATAGGCAAACAGCCTCAGACACAAGAAACAAAGTCAAAAGCACAGAGAAGAAAAACATACATACCATGATTAAAACTACATGACCAAGAAACTCTCAAAACATTAATTGATTCAATAATATCAATCATTATTATACGGTCGTTGGTAATTAATGAATAACTTATTTAAGTGTCCAAGGAGCTAAATGAATTTAGTTAATACCCAGTAGAATGACAGAAGAACAGGAAACAAGGTCACAACACAAGACAACATATCAGATATTCTTTTGAAACAAATGCCTTAGCAACACTGCTGGGTGTCAAGTGTTAGCTAATTGGATGCTAACACAGTAGATGTGAACCGGCCTTCTGAGGATTCAAAACATGACCTCTTTAGATTGGTTATATACTGCAATTCCTGGAGACTGCCTTCAACTAACACCTGCTTCTAATTGTTTTCAAGAAGAAAAGTGCTTATTTTTTGAATTTTTGAGGTGGTTTTTGATAATATGTAGGACCACCATTTTGTTTTATGATTTTTTTAAAACCATATGTGTTAGTTAATGCATTGTAGTTTGTAGTTATTTTGCATCAACAAAATAGTTGAGATTACAGTTGCTTCAGAATTTTGCATGTGCAATTTCTTTACAATTTTGAACTGAATCATGCTGACATTTTTCCTTAAAATGGATGCAGTACAAAACATCGTTTTGCAGACTTCATTTCTTATAATGTTTTGTCTCCATATTTTCGCCAGTTTGCCTTATCTATTTTTGTTATTCACATTCCTAATTCTGTCTCTGAAGCACTATCCAAACCTGAATGGAAGGTTGCTATGGAGGAGATAAAACTGAAGCACTCCATTTATATTTTGAAATATTAAAGAGCCAAGGTTATCTACACAAAATACAGTACCACAGATCATAGAGAATATTTTCTTAAACAACCATTAAAGATTTCACACAACATCTCTCCCTGAAGACATTAAAGTTTCCTTCTTCACTTCGTTGTTAAATTACCTTTTCCTTTATCATGTGAGGGGTGCATTTTTTTCACTTATGAAGGAATAATTGTTTAAGTACCAACATGTAGATTTCTCCAACAGTTGAGGATTACCTGCATAGGTACCAACCCGTAGTTTTATCAGAGAAATTTTAGACAAAAAAATAAGAAAGAAATAAATAAAAACCATAAAATTGGAGTTTTATAGCCTGCTAGAAAATTCAAGAAGATGTTTCAAAAGTTCTAGCAATCCTTAACACGAGATGAGTACCACCTCTGATTCTCTGAATGCTCATTGAACAGATAGAGATTCAGGAAACCTGGGTTCACATGCAGATCACATGTTGGTTGGATGCTCCTTTCCAAATAAGAAAATGTGATGAAAATCAGAAGATGATTACTTCACTATCTGTTTAATGAGCAATAATGAAAACAGAACCATAGCAAGTCACTGAATAAATGAATAAAATAAACAATCTATTCTAATAAATGAATAAAACTTTTAGATCAGACAAGAGTGGCATGAACATATTTCAGCTGTTGGCATGATGTGGAAGGTGTGGTAGGTGACGGCACAACATGTGTTGTCTTTTGCTTCATATAAAATGCATTAATAGACTTCACCAAGTATTGGCTCATTCATAAACAAATTAACTTTTGCTTGAGGGTAAGTTTCTAAAATGACCAACTCACCTTTGCCAAACAGGTGTTTGCTGCACATACCCACTGATGGAGAGCATCTTATAAATCAAAATGCAAAAGTAATTAACTACATTATCATGTGGACTTATATCTCTAATTTGGTTTAAAGAAAATGTTTAATAATATTTGTTTGGATCGCATAAGCACTTTACCTCACTATCTTTTAACATATCCTTTATAGATACCCTTTAGTACCGGTCCATCATCAGTGGAGACAAACCCATTGTCTTCATGAATCTCTCATCAATAATGAATCCAAAGCATATGCTAGGATATTTGATTGTTTTCTCAAGCCCCCTGAAATTTCTGTTGAGAGTTTAGATGTTCTGCCTATTTAATTTTTTATGCCATGAGTTCTTAAAGCACAGATTTTCCACTTCCTCACTGCCTCAACATCGCAGACTCACCATCGCAGCATCTTTGAATACCGTCGCATCCTCCCAATCGCAGAGAGAGGTACTAAATTTTTTTTTCTCTACCTGGGGTGGCTTCTCCCTGTCCACTTACTCACTACCTCAACATATATTGTTTCTGTTCTCTTTGTTTATATTGTTCCAATGGAATGTAGATTGTGTTATGTTACACTTAATTTTGTCCGTTTGATACATAGTTCCTTCCCTTCTATTGGTATAAAATATGAAGATATTTTCTGAAATGCCTTCATTAGACTTCTAAAAAAATTCTTATGCACATCTATGTCCAAATGTGGTAATACATCCATTCTACCCTTTTCCGGGGGTAGAATCCTGTCTTCAAACCTTGATCTACATCCTGGTAAAAGCTTTATCACAGATGAAGTCTATGTAAAATTTGACCGATCTATTTTTTCCTCTGCCCAATAAAGGCACCTAGGTTGGCATGTGGTCAATCCTCCGTTTCTTGCTTCTCCACTCCATCAGATATGGTGACAAGGTTTTGGGGGTGGTTGTTCCTCACCACGCCATGATGGCAACTGTTGACACCACCTTCCTATCTTTTAGTTCACGTAATTACAGAAAAAGAAGTGACTCTGAGAACCCCGCAAACAAGTACATTCTCGACGACTTTTTGTACACAGTAGAGCAACTTAGCTCCATTGAGTGACTCAAGAGCTATGACAGTAGAAGCACATCAATCGTGATGGTAGCTCAAAGTTGAGGATTTAATGTAGATTGAATTTCATAAGCAATATGATGATGGTTCACCACATATTTTGATGTCGAGGAGATTCCGAATACAAATTATGATTGTGTTGAAGAGGGTAGGGATTTAACCTTCAGATCTGAGTCTTATATCTAAGAGATTCCCTGTGGGTGACAATATTCCTCAAGAACTTATTTTGATATTGGGATTTTTTGATTTGGAATATCTGCATTAGCAGGCTGAATAATTGTTTATATAGATGTATTTTTCCCGTTTGAATGAGAAAATTCCCTTGGCAGCACTGCTTTTGAATTCTTCTAACAGAGATGATGCAAAACCTTCCACAGAAGCACTATTTTCTGCATCCCAAGATCCCATGGATCCTCCTGTAGAACCTCTTAACATGGAAGGGAAACGTGATGATCGGTCACTGTCAGTTGGCGGACTTACAGAACCCAAAGAGGAAAGGATAGAATAGGATAGTGGATTTGCAGTGTATTGCATGCCAAGACCAAAGCCCGGGGTACCTCGATATCCATAAGTAGAACCACCAGATTTTCCTAAGAAAGGCATCCCATTCTGGAATTTATGTTGTGGAAGCAATGCCTGATTATATGCTTTCTGGTAGGCAGACAAGTCCACTTGTGAAGAGCCAATGAGATGACTTCCCAAAGAAGGATCACACAAGTTTGCAGCAGAATCATTTAGTTGTTGATAATGTGCAAATAAGGGATCATTAAGAGGGAGCTGGATTCCAGATGCAGTATGACTTCCATTTCTGGTAATGTACTGGCCTGCCATACCACCTGCCAAATCCATCCCATAAGAGAATCATGTTCCAGTAAAGTGTATATCAAGAAATGATAACGCCAGATGGAACAGGAGAAAAGGTGAAAATAAAAATAGAATAGAACCTGCATCAAGCTGACTGTTCACAAATGATGGCAACCTTTGACCCATAGGTAAACTACTTGCGTAACTCCCAGCTAAGTCAACATTCCTGACATTCGTGTTTTGAGAAGAGCTATGAGATCCACTTAAAATTACTTGCCCTGCTGACACTTTTGGATATGCATGGGCTGATTTACATTGTTTGGCAAACTGATTTCCCCATTAGAGGCCAACTTAGTTAAACTAGACATTGCAACTCCATTTTTCTTTGATAGCCCCACAACAGAGGAAATATTCAATGAATCAACTTGAGAATTGTTCATGTTCTGATGCAGATACGTGTTATGGTTATTAGATATGTTAAAAGGATAGTCAGTTTTGTCGGCAAATTCTTGATGAGCTACTCTCAGTACATCATTATCTTTGTCTTTCAGTTTGTTCTTTTATTTTTTTACAGATCTTCTCACACACTCTATGTGTGCATGATTAAGTGCATCCTGATTTTTTTTCACTATCTCACACACTCTTTGTGCATTAAAAATAGATAATCTAATTTTTATTTTGTTCACACACTCTCTGATTACTCATTTTGGTTGTGTTTAAATGAACATGGTTGTTTGATTTTTTTCTATTGAACTAGCTGGCACTAAAAACTTTGTTTTTTTTATGTCATGTGTTTTAAGATTATTATTTTTCGTGATTTGTTCACTTACTTTGATTGATAAGAGTTAAAGATGAGCCCAGATTAGCCGGACATGTACACTGTCCCAGCCTTACAGTCCACAGGATAATCCTGCTGAGATGTCTGGTGTGCATAATAGCTAATCAGACTAAAGTAAATCTCAAGTTATATGTGCAGACTCAACAAAAAATTCCAGCACATGTAGAAACCAATTAAAATCCGAGAAGTCATTTAATGTGCATCTCATATGGACATGTGAATTTGAGTATTTAGTCTATTAGTTTCTGAATTGAGATTTTTATTGTTTATGAACATGTGAATCTCAACTATATCGATTTTGTGATTTCAACGTGATATGCAAAACATTGTTGGATCTTGCCTTGGGCGAGGTGTGTGTGCTTTAAAAGTCAAAGGGTTATCCTTGCTGGATCTTGCCTTGGGCTAGGTGTGGACAAAAGAGAGTTAATTTGCTAATCCCTACCAATTTGGTGTATATTTTCCCTAACAAGACCATTTTCTTTTCCTTTCAGCAAAGTAATTATGTGGACAAAATTATTCAATTTATGACTATTCATTTTTGTTATGTTTTAATGATTGATAGCCTCTAACAGTTTAATATCTATATGTTTAAATGTACTTATGTTCTTTACAACATAAATTTAGACAAATTCTTCCACATCAATTTTGTTCTTTACTGATTCGTTCCTAGAAGAGTTAGATAATTTTCTTCATAAAAAATTCATCTTCAAGATCCAAATTTCGGAGTTCAACCTTCAGCAAAAGTGGCCTATTTATACAGTTATTCGTGTGACGGATGATAATAGTTTAATCGAAGAATATTTATCTTCTTCAATTGTAATTATTAACCGAATTACATACATATTGTATTTTTTAATGCTCAAAGTAATATTATTTGTCTTATTATTTTTAGGAATCAAATGAAAATCTTGAGCTAGATGAGAGCATCAAACAGGGTGAACAAATTTCTAATGTGGATACTGTAAGTACACCTGTAAATTAATTTACATATTTTTAATTTCTTTAAGTCAAAAGGTAGATTAAATTATAGAAAGTGTCATATTAATTATAAAGTGACATTAATTAAACTCTCTATCTGTGTTTCATGATACCTTTTCAATTACATATTCTTCCAGTAGCATTACTCCATTGAAGAGAAGTATTCTAGACAATGATCGTGGAGAAGATTTATTTGTTGACACTGTTCCTGCACAACATTCATGCAACAAGATGAAAAAAATTAAAATTGAAAAAGAAGATGTTTGAAGTTGAGATGACATCTGTTGTGATGAATATTTGTGAATTAAACTTACATGACACTGGGAAAACTTTTGTGAAGACTTTTTATTTACTGACATTTCGGATTTATCACTATATACATTTCTTATGCTTCTTACTATGTTGTTAGATATGTTGTTTCTTTTTTATATACATAAAGATGTTGAGAAAGTTGTATTTTCTTGACATCTAACTTGAAAATTTATATTCATATAGAATCTTGGACAAATTTTTTTACAGCCATCGTAAAAAATTATTCAAACTAAACATGTAATTCAATCCAATTTCAATATAAAAGATATTCATATATAGAAACAACTAACTATGTTAACTTTTTTAGATATTATTATTTATTAAAACTTAAATATTTAAAAACTTCCCGTGCATGGCACGGGCAAAGAACTAGTTAGATTGATATGCTGATCATCTTGTTGGAGTTTCTACTATTTTGTTCAAACTACACAACTGTGACAAACTAATTCATTCAACTAGGTCTCGTTAAATTTTAAAAGATTTTGGTCCACATTGGGATTGAATTAATAATAAAAATATTGATTTGGTTCGTTTTTGGTTCTTCATAAAATAATTCAAACTGAGGAAATCGAATTACGTAAATGTGGGTGAATTTAAAGTAAATGCCTAATGATTGATAAGTTTGTTTGAGTTAAACCATCGAACTTATGTGATTACTTTCAATATTATAATCCTTTTTTAAGGAGTTCTATGTTTGATCATGATTGGTCATTCAAAGTGTTGATACTTTAATGGAATCATTTTGCCTTGTAGAAGAGACGTATCAAAGTGCCAAAATTCTTCGTCACATCTATTTATCAATAGGTAAATGTCATATGTATAAATTTATTAATTAACACTCTTTTCTTCTTCTTTTTAACCTTCATAGAATATTCAAATAGAATAGTAAATCAAATCATATGGGGTTTCAAATGAATATCGTCATTCTATAGAGAAATGAGTGCATGAACTCGAGAGTTCATTTTAAAAATAGAAAATTAATTATAGATTTTTGTCATGTAAACTTATTTCTTGATCCTTATTATAAAAAGGTGTCCCAAATAATTCACCATTTTGGTGGACTTTAACAGACAATTCTTAAGAAGATAATTTTTATCTCTTCTTTTTTTCCATTTTACTCTTTCATCAATATATATCTTTATTTCTTGTATATATGATGATTATATTCATATTTTAAGTAAAAATTTTATTTATTTTAATTATTTTCTCATATATTTTAATTAATTTTCTTATTTACTTTAAATAAATTCTACATCTAATTTAACTTATCATTTATATTTTTATTCTCTGTTCTTGCACTTTAATCAAATTCTTCTTATACTTTAACTCACGTACAATATTAATTTAACACATCTATATGTGTATTTTAACAGCGAAGTTAGTCTTCTATGTAACTTCAACTATTTATACATCTTACGGTAGATGAGAATACCAGTTAAAATAAGAGTTTGAAGTTGTTAAAGTATGTGTGATGCTCAATTATGATGAGTGAAATTTAAAATAATTATTGACATAAATTAAAATCTAAGTTTGAATACATTAAAATAAATATTTTAAAATATTAAAGTACGAGTTTAATGTTGTTAAAATATGTGTGACGGTAAGTTAAAACATGTGGGACTTAAAGCCACTATTAACAACACTTAAATTCTTAGTTCTAATGCGTTAAAATAAGAGTTCAAAATTGTTAAAATATATGTGATAGTGAGTTAAAACATGTGAGATTTTAAAATAACTGTTGATATAATTTAAAATATAACTGTAAAAACGTTAAAGTAAGAGTTGAAAAGTTTTAAAATAACAGTCGTTCACAGTCAAAAAATAAAAAATGTTAGTGAGAGATTGTCAGCGTAGATCTCAATAAGATATGGACTGTAAATTAATATCCCTAAAAATATCTAGATTTTTTTGTTCTAATATTTCTGACAGAGACAGTCTGATAGAGACATATAATTAATTTTTCTTTTAAAAAAATATTTTAGCCATGATTTACAAGACTTATTCTTAAAAATCTAATATCTTGCATTAAAAAATATAACTCTAGATATGAAACTTTTAAAGAAGCCAAACTTACATTTATCTTGCAATCAAAATTTGATGTACCTCATTGTATTTGTGTGGTAAAGTCGTGTCAAACTATGCCCATGGCCGGTCGACATTACACATGTGAAAGGGGAATGTGGGGCGAGCCGGGGAGGACGTTGTAGCTACAGGGAGAGGGGGGGGGCTTGCAACGGAGAAGCCCCTTGGTGTGGTTCGGTTTTCCATTGTCAAATTGATATAAATCGAATATATAGAAAAATAAATAACAACATATCATATAACAGCATGTCCTGTAGTGTAGTTTGTTAGTGAATTGCAAATTTTTTGAGAGGTGATCGAGTTCGATTCTCACAAGTGCTTTAAAAATCTTTTTTTTTTATTATTTTTAGTTCAAATCGAATCGAACCGGATCGATTCAATTTAATTTGACAAAATTTTGGTTTAATTTGGTTTGGCCCATTTGAACACCCCCACCCTGTGTTCGCGGGAGGGGGAAGAAGGTTGGGGGAAAGGGGGGTTGGGTTCTCCATAACAAGCCTCCAAAATTTATCATTATTGTTCTGAAAAAACTTCCATATCATCTATGCAACAACTTGGGATCCATGGCTCATTTAAAGACTAGCACAACATAAATTCTTGACCTATTACTCATGAATTTTTAGGTGGTGTTTATTTGGTATTTAGATAAGTTGGGAGAGGAATAAGCATAACTCATTTTAATTTTAGATATCTTTATTCCTTATCCAAATAATGTTTGATATGTACGAAGACATCCTCACTTTATTTTTTATTCTCTGTTTAGGAAAAATAAAGATAATAATAGAAATAAGATTTATTTTCAGACTATTTTATCCTTCTTAACATAGGCTTGAGTGTATGTGCTAACCGCTGTTTGATTGGGGAATGGTGAATAATAGAGATAATAATCTCATTCACTAAGAACAAGTATTATAATAATATAATATTATTATTGTGTCAGTAGAATAATCACAATTTACTTACATAAATAATTTGACTATGTTACAATGTTAATTATTGTATTTATATGTAATATAATAAGCAACATTAATAAATTAATTACTATAGTAATATATCATAGTGTTACTATGTTAGTACATTAAGTCTAATCATAATTTAGTGTGCCATTATCATTAGTTTGACCATATTATTATGTTAATTAACGTAGTTATGCGGGATATAATAATATAGTAATAGTACTATGTTCATTACAATGTTAATTCCAATAACAATGTAAAAACATTGTTTAATGTGATATTACAATACTACTAATCATAATCTACTATGATATTAATCATAATTTGATTATTTTGTTATGTCAATTATTATTGTAGTGGCCGGCCCTGAATACTTATGCCCAGTAAGACTCCATATCTAGATTTGCCTCCCGCGAACAGATCGAAGTCTGACAAGGGACATCACACACACATATCTAGTAAGAATATAAAAGATAACTACGTAGGTATAAAGATACATGATAAAATATATGATCTTATACACATTCATAAATTTACATTATCTCAATATATTATTACGTGTTCAAAAGAAAAGTACATAAATCGATGGCATACCCCGAGGTGTTCAACAAGAGCAAAAACTCACACTACTACTAGTGGTATATGTTCGTCTCCACGAAACCACGCTCTCTAAACACCAAGAGAGGTGTAAGGGTGTGAGCCTTACAAAATCACAGACTCAACAGAAAAACTCTTCAAAACAATCACACATATAATTCATGTGCCACAATGGAAGAACACAACTAACACAATCTCACCGGTCAATTTACATATAACAACTTGAAGGAAACACAATGAAAGTTGGAACCTACGTATGCTTTCTAATGAACATAAGTAAACACCTCACCATTCACAGTTAAATATCTAATTATTGATAAACATTTATAATAACAAGAATAACTACAAATGCCACAATTAACCAAAGATAAATTGCCAACTGAGAGCTGCTTAAACTCGACAAGCACCGGAAGGACATTATAGGATGTAATAGACCAACGGTACAAATGAGGGTACTAAACTAAACTGTACCACACACTATATAGCAAACCAACTAGCAAAGTAGGAAGGAATGACGCTAACACTCGGGTCATGACTACTAGTTCATGATGCTAGTATCCAACCCGGACAGACCAACACAGAAAATACCTCTCAGCTTCACAGCCACGGACGTAAAGTCCAACTATGGCTCCACCTCTACAAGTGTAGATAAATTGTGGAGATCATCCAACACCATGTGTAGATAACCAAGCAACAGACCCATGCCTGACACACCTCTAAGGGTTCTGAGGCCCTTAGAGTGAGGCTGTGGCAACACGGGACTAGTTGGAGACAAATACGTCTACTGATATTCGTCCCCCAACCACGAGCATGCTACAAGCGATGGAACAGAAAGAACTACACACTCCATAAGTCATTGCCCCATTGTTGTCTTTCCTTCAGCCAGACAGACTACTCGACAAACGAGTGAGGGTGGTGTCTAAGAAGATGACACAAACCTCAGTGGTACACATAATACCGGGACAAATTCAGAGTGCAATGTGTCTAGCTCACAGAGAACGTAGGGTACTCGACTAGAGAGGTATTCCAGATTAAACGTCAGACCACCGAACTCAGCAAACCATAATCACTCACAATGAATCATTACTGGTTACTGAACCACAATTTTAAACCTTATACTCATAACCTTTAAACCTTCATTCTTGAACCACAAAAGTCCGTAACTGATCATAATCGGTTAGTAATTAACCACAATAAAACCTCATTCGCATGCCATTCATGTTGGCCCTTTTGGTACGGCAGCAAGCTAACCTAGAGGGGGGGGGGGGGGTGAATAGGTTTTTCTGAAATCTGAAATAGAAACTTAAACACAGAAATTAACACTTGAAGGTTTGGTTAGTTTAGTGTGATAAAGAGTAGCAGTGCGGAAGCAAATAAACAATCACACAAATGACACAAGGAATTTATCCTGGTTCGGCCCTTCCACATGGAAGTCCTACGCCCAGTCCCCAAGCAACCTCTTGGGATTTCACTAACCAAGGGTACAGTCCCCTTAAGGACACTACAACACCCAGCACCCCAGCTGGTCTTCTTCTCTTTCCCGGGCAAGAAGGCAACCCACTTCTCTTACAGGTAAAGAAGCCAACCTCTTGGTACAAACCCCAGTGCGGTTCTGCTAGACATAAACCCCTAGCTAGGTTCTACACTGTATACAGTCCTACAGCTGGACAGAAGTCTTTCTTAGAAAAGAAAGAACAAAGCTGAGAGTTGGAACAAATAAAAACCAACTAAAAGAACTCTCAGCAAAAGACTCTCTCCCCAGATTACAAAGATGCACACAGAGAGAGTGAAGAGAGGAGAAGGAGCTTGAAGCTTGAGGGCTTCAGATGCTTGAACACTTCTTCTTGGGCTCAGGCTCTTTCTCTCTTTTTCTTTGAGTGTATTTGGAGTTCAGGTTCCTCACTGGTTGTACACTCATTCAAAAGATCTTCAGGAAAAGCTCGTGCTTCTTCTTCAGCCTTGCTTCATCTTTTATATGAGCAATTTGAATAAATCCGTTGGAGTTCTAGCCGTTGCTCATCTTCTCTTTCTTCTGATAATTTGTGGTCTACGAGGTCTGCAAGCATAGAAAAAAGTGTTTAGATAAAAGAGTGTTTCTGTCAAAAAGGCTCATACCTCTATGTTTCCTGTTGCCACCCAGAAGTAGTAAGTAATCCCCTTTTTGTTGGCAGGAAAGAAAAGATCTAGAGAGATAAGCAAAAAGATCTCCTGTCAGAAAGATAGAGGATTACGTAAATCAAGAATATTTGACTTTTTCACTAGATGCCAAAAAATATTTTGGAATATAAAGAAAATCTATGTTTAAGTGAAATCCATGTTGAAATCCATATTTTACAAAGGAATCCATGTTTCACTTATCAAATCCTTATGAGAGTTACAAAGGAATCCATGTGAGAAGTCTGTGTGAGTTACAAAGGAATTCTTATGAGAAGTCTGTGTAAGTTACAAAGGAATCCTTATGAGAAGTCTGTGTGAGTTACAAAGGAATCGTTATGAGAAGCGAATCGTTATGAGAGCGAATCCTTATGAGAGTTACAAATGAATCGTTATGAGAGCGAATCCTTATGAGAGTTACAAAGGAATCGTTATAAGAGTGAATCCTTATGAGAGTTTACAAAGGAATCGTTATGAGAGTTACAAAGGAATCGTTATGAGAGTGAATTCTTATGAGAGTTACAAAGGAATTGTTATGAGAGCGAATCCTTATGAGAGTTACAAAGGAATCGTTATGAGAGTGAATCCTTATGAGAGTTACAAAGAATCGTTATGAGAGTTACAAAGGAATCGTTATGAGAGTGAATCCTTATGAGAGTTTACAAAGGAATCGTTATGAGAACGAATCCTTATGAGAGTTACAAAGGAATCTGTGTGAGTACAAAGGAATCCTTATGAGTCACAAAGGAGTCTGTGTGAGTACAAAGGAATCCTTATGAGTGTCACTTATCAAATCGTTATGAGACCAAATCGATGTGGCACTTTGAACTGAAATCCATATATATATTGAATGGAATCCATTTAGCTGTTTAGTGCAAATCATTATAGAATAATGTCATAAAATTATATTTATTAGAAAATCATGATATTTAATTTATAATTAGAAAAATCATGGTATTAAATATATTTAATTATTCAATTAATCACATAAATTTATATTTATTAAGAAAAACATAATATTAAATATTTTTAATAGTAATTAATTAAACATAAATTTTGTTATCACCAAAATAAAAGGGTAAAATATAGGAGTGGTTCAACAATCACCCCCTTTTTGGTGATGACAAAATTTATGAGAATTTTCTGACAAAAATACGTAAAGCATAGAAAATACAGAAAATTCACAGATAATGCATACCATGCATACTCTCCCCTTTTTGTCACAAACCAAAAAGGAAGGTTCTTACCATTGCATTCTCTCCCCTTTGTGAAAGAAATTCTTACCATTGAGGGGTTCAACAATGATTGACATAAATGAATAACTCCCCCTTAGTCTGTGCTCCCCCTGAATGAGAGACTCCACCTGAATGAAACTTGCAAATAATTGTTAGTAATAAAGACTAATTCATTTTTGTGACTACTCTTTCTTCAGATGTGATTTGAATGAAGAATCTGCAGTCACTCCTGCCTTGAGCATTCTTGGTTTTTGATGCTCCAAGGCTAACCTGCAAATACATTACTCAGAGGTAGGTACCCAAATCTTTTTGGGTCCTTGATGGTTAGATGCATGAAAATAACCTTTAGGAATCCAAACTAAGTGCCTGTTGTGCATGTGTTTACTGTGTGTCCTAATTATTACAATGAGAACAACAATGAATATAATTTATTTTGCAGTTCTTATTGTTTTTATGATGTCTGTTTAGGACATAATTTTTTAAAACATTTTCTTTTACAGGGGCCATTTTCTGAGGCAACTTGGTTTCTTTTACAAATTTTGGTAATAGATATTTTCCTGGAATTATTGCTTGTTTTCCTTTTTCCAGAGGTATGTATCCAAGCCCTTCTTTATTATTTCCAGAATTTGATCCTTTTAAACATAAGGCTAAAGATGTTTTCCCTTTAGTTAATTTTCTAACTGATTCTTTTAAATAAAGATTTTCTTCAGTTAGAGTTTTAAAATTTTCTTCTAACTCTAATTTTTCATTGTCCTTATTTTTTAATCTTCATTCAAAAGATAAATATTATCTTTATTATCCTTTAATTGTTTTTCTAGTTGCTCCAGTTCGGATTTAAGATCAGAATTGGTGTTTTCTAAGCAAATATGTTGTTTTTCAGACTCTTTAATCTTTTACAACATTTTTGTGTTTTTCATATAGTTCATTAAAGACTTCTTCTAGGTCTTCAGATTCTGATCCTGAATCAGTGCAAGAGCTAAAAGATGGTCATAATGTACCTCATCTAGTCCTACCATGAGGGCTAGACTTACCTGCTCTTTCTCCGATTCTGAGCTTGATGATTCTGAGCTTGTGGCCTCTTCATTTTCCCAAGCAGCCGCCATGGCTTTTCTTTTGAATTTCTTGTGCTTCTTTTTGGACTTTTCTGGTTGACCAGTCTTCTTAGTTTAGGACAATCTGGTCTTAGATGTCCAGGTTTTCTGCATTCATAGCAGACTGGTTCTTTTTCTTTTCTCTCTTTCTTTTGAATCCTTCTTGATCAATTTTCTTCTTCTTGAGAATTTTCTGAAGCTTGGACAGTACTTCATCTACGTCACTGTCTTCAGAATCTGCATTTTTGGAACTAGAAGAAGAAGAAGTGGAAGGAGCAGCTGCAACTTTAAGAGCATTAATACATTTTTTCTTTGATGAGCTTTCAGATAGTCGCTCCATATTTATTTCATGTGCCATGAGAGAACCTATTAATTATCAATTGACAATTTGGTTAAATCATGGGCCTCTTCAATAAGAGTTACTTTAGGTGTCCATAAAATAGTTAAGGACCTAAGTATTTTTCTAACAGTTTCCTCATCAGAAAGATTTTTACCAAGAGAGCTTAGACCAACTACTATACTTGAAAATCTATTATACATTTGAGTGATATTTTCATTTGGAAACATTTTAAATTGCTCATATTGTGAGACAAGAATATCTATTCTAGTTTGTTTTACTTTATCTGTTCCTTCATAAGTTATCTGCAGTTTATCCCATATTTCTTTAGCAGATTTACATGCAGATACTCTACTAAATTCTTTTTTAGATAAAGCACAACATAAATAGTTCTTAGCTTTAAAGTTTAAATATAGTTTATTTTTATCAGCTATTGTAATAGCAGTAGTGCCTGGAACAGGAACAACAACAAAATCACCTACCTCTATTACCTGCCACAGATCGAAGTCTGTGCCCCGAATGAAGCATTCCATTCGCATCTTCCAATATTGGTAGTCCTCTCCATCAAAGAATGGAGGTCTGGTGACTGATTGACCTTCAGCATATCCTTGAGCTGCCATGGATCTTTGCTCTAAGATCGTTGGATCTTCTTGAAAGTTCAGAGACCCGCTCTGATACCACTTGTTGGCCCTTTTGGTACGGCAACAAGCTAACCTAGAGGGGGGGGGGGTGAATAGGTTTTTCTGAAATCTGAAATAGAAACTTAAACACAGAAATTAACACTTGAAGGTTTGGTTAGTTTAGTGTGATAAAGAGTAGCAGTGCGGAAGCAAATAAACAATCACACAAATGACACAAGGAATTTATCCTGGTTCGGCCCTTCCCACATGGAAGTCCTACGTCCAGTCCCCAAGCAACCTCTTGGGATTTCACTAACCAAGGGTACAGTCCCCTTAAGGACACTACAACACCCAGCACCCCAGCTGGTCTTCTTCTCTTTCCCGGGCAAGAAGGCAGCCCACTTCTCTTACAGGTAAAGAAGCCAACCTTCTGGTACAAACCCCAGTGCGGTTCTGCTAGACATAAACCCCTAGCTAGGTTCTACACTGTATACAGTCCTACAGCTGGACAGAAGTCTTTCTTAGAAAAGAAAGAACAAAGCTGAGAGTTGGAACAAATAAAAACCAACTAAAAGAACTCTCAGCAAAAGACTCTCTCCCCAGATTACAAAGATGCACACAGAGAGAGTGAAGAGAGGAGAAGGAGCTTGAAGCTTGAGGGCTTCAGATGCTTGAACACTTCTTCTTGGGCTCAGACTCTTTCTCTCTTTTTCTTTGAGTGTACTTGGAGTTCAGGTTCCTCACTGGTTGTACACTCATTCAAAAGATCTTCAGGAAAAGCTCGTGCTTCTTCTTCAGCCTTGCTTCATCTTTTATATGAGCAATTTGAATAAATCCGTTGGAGTTCTAGTCGTTGCTCATCTTCTCTTTCTTCTGATAATTTGTGGTCTACGAGGTCTGCAAGCATAGAAAAAAGTGTTTAGATAAAAGAGTGTTTCTGTCAAAAAGGCTCATACCTCTATGTTTCCTGTTGCCACCCAGAAGTAGTAAGTAATCCCCTTTTTGTTGGCAGGAAAAAAAAGATCTAGAGAGATAAGCAAAAAGATCTCCTGTCAGAAAGATAGAGGATTACGCAAATCAAGATATTTGACTTTTTCACTAGATGCCAAAAAATATTTGGAATATAAAGAAAATCTATGTTTAGTGAAATCCATGTTGAAATCCATATTTTACAAAGGAATCCATGTTTCACTTATCAAATCCTTATGAGAGTTACAAAGGAATCCATGTGAGAAGTCTGTGTGAGTTACAAAAGAATCCTTATGAGAAGTCTGTGTAAGTTACAAAGGAATCCTTATGAGAAGTCTGTGTGAGTTACAAAGGAATCGTTATGAGAGCGAATCGTTATGAGAGCGAATCCTTATGAGAGTTACAAATGAATCGTTATGAGAGCGAATCCTTATGAGAGTTACAAAGGAATCGTTATGAGAGTGAATCCTTATGAGAGTTTACAAAGGAATCGTTATGAGAGTTACAAAGGAATCGTTATGAGAGTGAATCCTTATGAGAGTTTACAAAGGAATCGTTATGAGAGCGAATCCTTATGAGAGTTACAAAGGAATCGTTATGAGAGTGAATCCTTATGAGAGTTTACAAAAGAATCGTTATGAGAGTTACAAAGGAATCGTTATGAGAGTGAATCCTTATGAGAGTTTACAAAGGAATAGTTATGAGAGCGAATCCTTATGAGAGTTACAAAGGAATCTGTGTGAGTACAAAGGAATCCTTATGAGTCACAAAGGAGTCTGTGTGAGTACAAAGGAATCCTTATGAGTGTCACTTATCAAATCGTTATGAGACCAAATCGAGTGGCACTTTGAACTGAATCCATATATATATTGAATGGAATCCATTTAGCTGTTTAGTGCAAATCATTATAGAATAATGTCATAAAATTATATTTATTAGAAAATCATGATATTTAATTTATAATTAGAAAAATCATGGTATTAAATATATTTAATTATTCAATTAATCACATAAATTATATTTATTAAGAAAAACATAATATTAAATATTTTTAATAGTAATAATTAAACATAATTTTTGTTATCACCAAAATAAAAGGGTAAAATATAGGAGTGGTTCAACAATCACCCCCTTTTTGGTGATGACAAAATTTATGAGAATTTTCTGACAAAAATACGTAAAGCATAGAAAATACAGAAAATTCACAGATAATGCATACCATGCATACTCTCCCCCTTTTTGTCACAAACCAAAAAGGAAGGTTCTTACCATTGCATTCTCTCCCCTTTGTGAAAGAAATTCTTACCATTGAGGGGTTCAACAATGATTGACATAAATGAATAACTCCCCCTTAGTCTGTGCTCCCCCTGAATGAGAGACTCCACCTGAATGAAACTTGCAAATAATTGTTAGTAATAAAGACTAATTCATTTTTGTGACTACTCTTTCTTCAGATGTGATTTGAATGAAGAATCTGCAGTCACTCCTGCCTTGAGCATTCTTGGTTTTTGATGCTCCAAGGCTAACCTGCAAATACATTACTCAGAGGTAGGTACCCAATCTTTTTGGGTCCTTGATGGTTAGATGCATGAAAATAACCTTTAGGAATCCAAACTAAGTGCCTTGTTGTGCATGTGTTTACTGTGTGTCCTAATTTATTACAATGAGAACAACAATGAATATAATTTATTTTGCAGTTCTTATTGTTTTTATGTGCTGTTTAGGACATAATTTTTTAAAACATTTTCTTTTACAGGGGCCATTTTCTGAGGCAACTTGGTTTCTTTTACAAATTTTGGTAATAGATATTTTCCTGGAATTATTGCTTGTTTTCCTTTTTCCAGAGGTATGTATCCAAGCCCTTCTTTATTATTTCCAGAATTTGATCCTTTTAAACATAAGGCTAAAGATGTTTTCCCTTTAGTTAATTTTCTAACTGATTCTTTTAAATAAAGATTTTCTTCAGTTAGAGTTTTAAAATTTTCTTCTAACTCTAATTTTTCATTGTCCTTATTTTTAAATCTTCATTCAAAAGATAAATATTATCTTTATTGTCCTTTAATTGTTTTTCTAGTTGCTCCAGTTCGGATTAAGATCAGAATTGGTGTTTTCTAAGCAAAGTGTTGTTTTTCAGACCTTTATTCTTTTACAACATTTTTGTGTTTTTCATATAGTTCATTAAAGACTTCTTCTAGGTCTTCAGATTCTGATCCTGAATCAGTGCAAGAGCTAAAAGATGGGTCATAATGTACCTCATCTAGTCCTACCATGAGGGCTAGACTTACCTGCTCTTTCTCCGATTCTGAGCTTGATGATTCTGAGCTTGTGGCCTCTTCATTTTCCCAAGCAGCCGCCATGACTTTTCTTTTGAATTTCTTGTGCTTCTTTTTGGACTTTTCTGGTTGACCAGTCTTCTTTAGTTTAGGACAATCTGGTCTTAGATGTCCAGGTTTTCTGCATTCATAGCAGACTGGTTCTTTTTCTTTTCTCTCTTTCTTTTGAATCCTTCTTGATCCAATTTTCTTCTTCTTGAGAATTTTCTAAAGCTTGGACAGTACTTCATCTACGTCACTGTCTTCAGAATCTGCATTTTTGGAACTAGAAGAAGAAGAAGTGGAAGGAGCAGCTGCAACTTTAAGAGCATTAATACATTTTTTCTTTGATGAGCTTTCAGATAGTCGCTCCATATTTATTTCATGTGCCATGAGAGAACCTATTAATTATCAATTGACAATTTGGTTAAATCAGGGCCTCTTCAATAAGAGTTACTTTAGGTGTCCATAAAATAGTTAGGACCTAAGTATTTTCTAACAGTTTCCTCATCAGAAAGATTTTTACCAAGAGAGCTTAGACCAACTACTATACTTGAAAATCTATTATACATTTGAGTGATATTTTCATTTGGAAACATTTTAAATTGCTCATATTGTGAGACAAGAATATCTATTCTAGTTTGTTTTACTTTATCTGTTCCTTCATAAGTTATCTGCAGTTTATCCCATATTTCTTTAGCAGATTTACATGCAGATACTCTACTAAATCTTTTTAGATAAAGCACAACATAAATAGTTCTTAGCTTTAAAGTTTAAATATAGTTTATTTTTATCAGCTATTGTAATAGCAGTAGTGCCTGGAACAGGAACACAACAAAATCACCTACCTCTATTACCTGCCACAGATCGAAGTCTGTGCCCCGAATGAAGCATTCCATTCGCATCTTCCAATATGGTAGTCCTCTCCATCAAAGAATGGAGGTCTGGTGACTGATTGACCTTCAGCATATCCTTGAGCTGCCATGGATCTTTGCTCTAAGATCGTTGGATCTTCTTGAAAGTTCAGAGACCCCTCTCTGATACCACTTGTTGGCCCTTTTGGTACGGCAACAAGCTAACCTAGGGGGGGGGGGGGTGAATAGGTTTTTCTGAAATCTGAAATAGAAACTTAAACACAGAAATTAACACTTGAAGGTTTGGTTAGTTTAGTGTGATAAAGAGTAGCAGTGCGGAAGCAAATAAACAATCACACAAATGACACAAGGAATTTATCCTGGTTCGGCCCTTCCCACATGGAAGTCCTACGTCCAGTCCCCAAGCAACCTCTTGGGATTTCACTAACCAAGGGTACAGTCCCCCTTAAGGACACTACAACACCCAGCACCCCAGCTGGTCTTCTTCTCTTTCCCGGGCAAGAAGGCAGCCCACTTCTCTTACAGGTAAAGAAGCCAACCTTCTGGTACAAACCCCAGTGCGGTTCTGCTAGACATAAACCCCTAGCTAGGTTCTACACTGTATACAGTCCTACAGCTGGACAGAAGTCTTTCTTAGAAAAGAAAGAACAAAGCTGAGAGTTGGAACAAATAAAAACCAACTAAAAGAACTCTCAGCAAAAGACTCTCTCCCCAGATTACAAAGATGCACACAGAGAGAGTGAAGAGAGAGAAGGAGCTTGAAGCTGAGGGCTCAGATGCTTGAACACTTCTTCTTGGGCTCAGGCTCTTTCTCTCTTTTTCTTTGAGTGTATTGGAGTTCAGGTTCCTCACTGGTTGTACACTCATTCAAAAGATCTTCAGGAAAAGCTCGTGCTTCTTCTTCAGCCTGCTTCATCTTTTATATGAGCAATTTGAATAAATCCGTTGGAGTTCTAGCCGTTGCTCATCTTCTCTTTCTTCTGATATTGTGGTCTACGAGGTCTGCAAGCATAGAAAAAAGTGTTTAGATAAAAGTGTTTCTGTCAAAAAGGCTCATACCTCTATGTTTCCTGTTGCCACCCAGAAGTAGTAAGTAATCCCCTTTTTGTTGGCAGGAAAGAAAAGATCTAGAGAGATAAGCAAAAAGATCTCCTGTCAGAAAGATAGAGGATTACGCAAATCAAGAATATTTGACTTTTTCACTAGATGCCAAAAAATATTTTGGAATATAAAGAAAATCTATGTTTAAGTGAAATCCATGTTGAAATCCATATTTTACAAAGGAATCCATGTTTCACTTATCAAATCCTTATGAGAGTTACAAAGGAATCCATGTGAGAAGTCTGTGTGAGTTACAAAAGAATCCTTATGAGAAGTCTGTGTAAGTTACAAAGGAATCCTTATGAGAAGTCTGTGTGAGTTACAAAGGAATCGTTATGAGAAGCGAATCGTTATGAGAGCGAATCCTTATGAGAGTTACAAATGAATCGTTATGAGAGCGAATCCTTATGAGAGTTACAAAGGAATCTGTGTGAGTACAAAGGAATCCTTATGAGTCACAAAGGAGTCTGTGTGAGTACAAATGAATCCTTATGAGTGTCACTTATCAAATCGTTATGAGACCAATCGATGTGGCACTTTGAACTGAAATCCATATATATATTGAATGGAATCCATTTATCTGTTTAGTGCAAATCATTATAGAATAATGTCATAAAATTATATTTATTAGAAAATCATGATATTTAATTTATAATTAGAAAAATCATGGTATTAAATATATTTAATTATTCAATTAATCACATAAATTTATATTTATTAAGAAAAACATAATATTAAATATTTTTAATAGTAATTAATTAAACATAAATTTTGTTATCACCAAAATAAAAGCGTAAAATATAGGAGTGGTTCAACAATTCAAACCTCTACAAATCGTCTAACTCAACTAGAAATCATGTACACACATCATGCCATGTTTTTCATGTTTTAAACCATCTAAACAACATAAGAAAACAAGAGGATATCCCTAACAATGCAAAGAACGCGAAGAACACTATTCCATCGATGTTTCCACGCTCCAGACGCCCTCCTCGCGTGGAAACCGTGTCAAATCTAAAATTTCGAACCAAAATCGTCAGGAAGAACTCCTGAGAGCCTCTCTTGGCCGAACAGAGTTCTCTACTCTATTTGGTCGACATACCAAACATAAAGTAATTAGAATTGAGAATGTGTCCTAGGGATCTGTCACATTCAAAACACGACGTACTAGGGGCCCGCATTCTCAAACACAATGCCACGCGGCAGCCCAATGCGCGCCACGCGTCGCACAAGCGGACAAAATATGCGGTAATGAGATCGCGATGTAGAGGAAGACTACGTTCAAAACACGTCGCCCACCCCCGCGGGTTCTCTAATACAGAACCACATGGGTTGTTTGGGCTAAAACTTTCAGCCCACAATACACACACAACGCACGAAAGTCCAAACTAAAGCTCAATGGCCACACATTGGCCCAAACATCACGTCAAATCTATTAAACTCGAATTCGAACGATCGCGACATTACAAGTACGACAATATACAAACATAGTAATATGTTAATTATTGTGACTATATTTCTATGTTAATTGTTGTGAATATATTGTTATAATAATATAACTATATTCATTATTACATTAATTACTATAATAATATAGTACTTAACTATATTGCTATGTTAATTATCATACTTATTTGTAATACAATAATATAACTATATTCTTTAGTATGTTAATTACTATAATAATAGAGTAATTAACTATATAAATTATTATAATAAAGTAATTTTTGTTAATATTTTATTAACTTAAATCTGATTAGTTAATAATATAAGTTAAAAATAGAATGCCATTAATGAGAAAAAATTACTTTGAAGTGTGTGAAATAGAGATAAAAAAATATGAGTAATTCATTCCAAGGGTTCTCTGGAATGAGTTATCTCGGTTGCTATCTCCATTTTCGGAATTATCTTTATTCCCCTTAACTTTCTTTATTCTAATGAATAATAAATTTACCAAACAAACAATAAAGAAGATAAGTTATCTCTATTATCACTTTATCCCCATACCAAATAATGAGGTCCTCAAAATTACATTTCACACAAATGAGAAATTTAGACAATTGTAACAAGAAGGCGATATTTATAGAAGCACAAAATATATGGTCTCAAATACTAATACAAGAAAGTAAAGCTGCATAAAGCAAACATCAAAGACATCATTGCTGGCACAACCAAGATTGGGATGTCCTCTCCTCTCTAGTGTGACTACGTTGTTGTTGCTGCTAATTAAGAGACCTCATTTGAAAAAGCCTCTTGAAATAAAGGTCGATCATTCGAACTCACTTAAATGTTAAGACTATGTTTGGTATTAAAATAGATTGGAGATAGAGTGAATATATTCTCAAAATTTTAAAAATATTATCATTCTATTCTCCGTCTATCTTAATACCAAACATAAAGATTATAAGAAGTAAGGTTTAATGATGTGAGAAAAATGCTAAATAATTCAACTATATATAGTAAAAGACATAGGCATAGCGCAAAGAACGGTTGACAACAATATTTTATTATATTCACGATTCCAACTCATTATAGATTGGTAACAGAAAACTCTCCCACTGGCTAGTCTTGTAGTCTTTACCTAACTATATTTCCATATGTTTGATCACCCTTCCCTCTCGGAGTGCGACAAATGGAGACAAAATCGTTAGTCCTCTCGCTCCTCATGAATAGAATCTTCCAAGTGCATCCTCTATTGGCTTCGACCCACCGTCAATTGCTAACTCACGCTCAGTCACTACCTCAACTGGACTTCAAAATCTAAAAGAGTGCGGCGAGTGAAAATCGCATTAACTAGTGTCCATGGCGCTTTCCACTCCTACTACAATATTTACACTCTTAATTATGTGTTAGGGGCCTAGGGATGTAATCAGATGAGATTCGACATCGAAAACAAGAGTTTTCAATATCGATAATCATCCAAAGTTTTTGATTCCGATACAATCGAAATAGTCATTTTCGATTTTGATCCGATTCCGATTACATTATTGAAACTGAAATTCTGATAAATTAATAGGTTTATTGTGGTTTTATCTTTTAAGTTTATGAATAATTTATCAAAATAATTAATATCAATTTTGATTCTGATTATTTTTTAATTTTAATTTCTATATGACATATCAGAATAAATGATATCGATTCTGATAAATAATTAATACTAATTTTTAATTTCAAAATTAATAATTTTTATCAAAATCAAATTGAAATATCAAAATTTTGAGTTCTATTTATAACCTTATAATGTGTGCATACAAATGAATTCTTCAACATTAATATTGTCCCCGACAACATAAGAAGGTCCCACAAACGGTTCTAAAGCGAATGTGCTCAAAGCACAAGAAAAGAAAAAAAAAAACTCGATCTACATGCTTGTGGCAAACACAGTAACACTGCTGAGAAAGTCAATAGCACAATTTACAAGAATTGTGATATAAATGACTGCCACCTAATCTAATTGACGGCACAACCTTGTGCCATTCAAGAGTGTGCTCAGACAGCCATATCTATCTAGCAACTTTGTTATTACCTGGTGGAAATATAGTTCGATCTCCAAATCTGTCACCTGAGTGTCTACTAGTCAAAGAAACATGCTATGCCTGTGTAATATATCAATGAGTGTAGTATAATTATGAGAATATTTTGAAAAAAAATTAAAGAAAGATTATATGTTCAATTAAAATGGAGTATCAAGGCGCTTGAGAAAAAAATTTAAAAGTTAATTATTATACTCAGTGTAATTGATTATGTTATTTAAACTCTTTTTAATATTGTCAACTAATTTATCTAATTTCTTCTCTTCATTGTGGTATTAGAACAAGATTGTGATAACTAAAGTAAAAAAATTTATTTTGACACGTGCTACTTATATGCCAAAAATCTATTGATTGATCAATAGATGATTATATTTTAAATAGTCAATAAATTTCTTGATAACAAGATATTTATGTATTATATATGATTGTTTGTGCTTGTTATAGTTTCTCTGATAACCTAGAAAATTATAATATACTTATAAATGTAACATTTGAAATGTAAAATTTTCATAAAATGGGTAATTCCTCCGTCATGTAGAAACCTTTCACAATCGACCATATTGAACTTGACATCTTACAAACATGGTTCTAAGTAACTAAAGTTGAAGGGGGCCTCGGAGTTTGTAGTTTATGGCATGTGTAGGTTTCTCTTGGTGCCAAGCAATTTTGGAACATGCAGCATGGCTCCTCCATCTAGGCTTCTTGTGCTAGAAGGTGTTATCAATTAGGTTGCAACAGTCATCTTTTAGGGATGCCAAAGCAGGTTCGTATAGAAGTTGAGAGGATTATTCAGGATAATACCAGATGGATACATGGGAATGGTAATAAAATTGGCATCCTTAATGACACCTGGATTGGGGATAGGCCTCTTCGTCATTTGCTTCAGGGTACTTATGAGGGTGGTGGAGTCTTTTTACAGGATGTGGTTCTGGATGTGCATCATCCTATTAGATCTATACTCCCCTGTGCTTCGGTCTTAGATGGTTTGGCACTGTCGGAAGATGAGGATAAGTGTATCTGGGCAGGCTCTCAAGATGGTTCCCTTACCACCAAATCTGCTTATAATTTGGTGAGGTCTATTGGTGTTCAAAGGCCGGCCCTTTCGAAGATTTGGCAAAATTCTTATAGAAGGGCATCGATGTTCTGTTGGAAGTTGTTGAACAGGGCCGTCCCGGTGGATGCCAGAATTTCAGAATGTGGGATTAGTATGGTTTCTCGCTACTCTTGCTATAGATCGCCTCAGATTGAAGATCCAAACCACTTGTTTATTCAAAGTGACACTGCTTCTATCCTTTGGCGCTGGTTTCAACCCCTTATTAGTACGAAAGTTAATCTCCATGATCAAATTATTGCTAGAGTCTGGAGTTTCATTTTGCACTCCAACATTAACTCACCTTTGGGTATGTTTCATTATATTGCCTTATTCTTATGCTGTGGGAGATCTGGAAAGGGAGGTGTGCTGTCAAGTTTGATTCCAAGACTATATCAGCAGGTGCTATCATCAAGAACATTAAATTATGGTTTTCTTCGCCCTTGGTAAAATTTCCTTCAAGGTAGTTCCTACACCTCATGAACTATAGGTCCTTAATGATTTTGGTTTTGCTCCCCACTATACATCTAAGCAATTAAAACTCATTAGATCTGTAAGGCCCCAACGTGAAATATCGAAGCGGAATTACAGTTATTAAATTGTACAGAGCGAGAAATAAATAACAAACCATTGCACAAATGGAATAATACCAAATAAACTCAAATTTCATTAATAATCCACCAAACTCCATTACAATCACTAATAACTTACCAACTTCATGAATTAACTATTACATCAATGTATCATAGCCAAAATTAGGGCCCAGAGTACTTTATTGAAAACCAAACTAATACATCATAACTATCTGACTCATTCTATACTAACTAGCTACTAAAGCACGGGTTGCTGAAAATGGTCACTCCTGAGCATCCTCCCCAGTCCCATCCTCGTGAGTGTGGTATCCATCCGACTCACCTGAAACACATTAAATAAATACGCAGGATGAGTGAATAACGCTCAGTAGGACTTAATATCTCATGAGAACAAGAATGGTTTAAATAATTAATGTCTTAAGGCAAGATAACTAGAGAGAATAGTCATGTAGATCAAGTAACGATAATGAGAGAACAATAGCATCTGACACAGGGAAAAATAGCACAACGAGAACGATAATAGAATGGCCATGTAACGATATAGCATGTAAATTACACAACGGTGCACTAGTAACGATAACGATTTCACTTGTATAGATAGCACTTTGATTGTCATAGATTAATCTAGATAGTATGATGGCGCTGGATGCATGCCGTACACACCTTGATCATTTTAACTCTCGTGGGCACTAGCACTTTTCGGGCGCTCCTCCCAGGACCAGATCGGGCCCCATTGCGCTGGCATTAGTCATTTCTTTATCTTAGACAATCACATGAATGGCCAATAGAGTACCAAGAAATAGATGAGAGTAGTAGACGAACTAGACGAGAGAGTAGAAAGAACATGAACATATGAGAGGATATAGATAGTAGACGAGATAGGGATAATATCGTAAAAACACGAGAAACAACGATAGTCACAGTTGCATGGCACACCCTCGTGGGCCGTCAGTCTGGTAGAAATCACCACCGCCCACTAGCCGTGCTATGAACACAGGCTAGATGGTCTGGTGTGATCACAAGATAAGGAGAGATCACACTAAGGCCATTTGGATCGTACTGATCCCTAAGAGTGTAACATGATTTAAAGGTACAACCAGCTCATCGGCTAAGGACGTGCGCCAAAGCCAAGAAGACTTACGGAGGCCTTGACAAGGAGTCTCTGGCCCAGTTGAGAGTATTCCCGATGGAGAGGTGGTCCAAGTCAAGAGAAAGTGTGTAGAAACTGATCCGTCGTGCCTCGAGTGCTCGAAGGCCGAGGGAAAACGGTAACGGTGTTCAAAACGCGCGTATAAAACGAAGACAAGTGCATCTAATTAAATAAGGAATTTAGTCATTTATTTCGCTAAATTACCAGATACATTATTGAATAATTTATTAGGGTCAAATGGAAAACACTAATGTTATGTGTGTGTAAGTGTAAAGGAATCATGAGAATTTGATAAATCGTGCAAATAGTTTTTAAATAATTAAATTTATATAATTATTGTCCATTATTAATTTTCCAGGTCGAAGTAACTATAACATAGTTTAATCATGGCTAATTAAGGGGTATATAGCCTATCAACAGGGGCATGTGCGTAATTTAAAGTTCTGGCAGAAATTTTGAAAAGGCGACGGGGTTGCCCGTCGCGATCAAGTCGCGACGGGGTACAACGGCACGACAACAGTCAAGACGCGGCGGGGGTCCCGGCCGCAATTCATGTCGCGGTGGGTGGCCCGGGTGCAACAGCCGAACCGGCCTGGCCTGGCCCGGTTCGCGCTGGAATTTGCGGTGGCATAGGCCGCGGCGTTTCTTAACGCGACGCGCCTGCCAGCCGCGACCCTGCTGGTATCGCGGCGGGTCGTGCCGCTGCGATATCAGAAAGGGTCCGGCCCTTTTTACCCTTTTCCAGGGTTGATCCTACTTGATGTAGGGCACTTCTAAATTCAATATAAAATCGCACGATGATCCAAAAATCATGAAACTAGTTTTAAACGAAAGTAGACACATAGATCTATCAACATATACAATTAATTCGAAAATAGACAAGGTTTAGATATGATTTGATTAGGTTACATTTCGGTGACCTAAACATGCGCAGTCAAGGTTCAACGAATTAATTAGCAATGGATATATGATGAAAATTAGGGAAAATGGGAGCATTTGAAAGCTAACATGATGTAGTATTTATGAGAATTTTCTCATGGCATGGGATCAAGTATGCACGGGGTTTGAAAGCAAACATGAAGGTTCGGGTACATGGATATGACAGGGATTCAAGGAATTAATTATCCATCATGGGAGATCAAAATAGAGCGAAACTAGAGGGCTTTTGCAAGGGATCATGAAGTCTACCTAGAGTAATTTTTACTCAATTTAGCTTGAGAGATTGCCTACCTTTCATTACAGTAAAGAAAACCCTAAGTTTGGTGATGAAGAAGAATAATTCCCCCTTTGATCCAACCTTATCTCCTTGCTCCTTTGTCCTCCAGCCTTTGCCTTCGTCTCCCAGAACTTCAGAAGCGAACTATGGGGTGAGAGGGTCGAATTGGGGTGTGTATGGCTTGCTACAAGAGTCCTCCCTTCCAAAAACTCTTCATTTCCTATTAAATCTGAATTTTCCATAATTATCACCTTCCCTCCTTGCAATTATCTCCTTCTTTGGATGGGGGAGAGGTTAATTTCGTGGGTCAAGAGTTAGGGTAAGATTGGGTTTCTTTTTAAGATAGATTTTGAGCTATTTAGTAATTATTTAACCCCTTTTATTAATTACCTTTATTTTAAATCCGAATTTGACATAATTAGCTCCCATCTCATTATGGGCTCTCCACAATTGGGCCTAATACTTCATGTTAGGACCATTAATACAACCCATTTCTAATTTATCTTAATGAGTTTTGCTTTAATTCCCTTTTATTCAATTTATTCTCTTTTTATTTCAATTAAATGTATTTAACTCATTTATTAATTAAAAAATCTATTTTATTTGGATTTAAAAATCAAGGTTGCTACATCATCCCCCTTCTAAAAGAATTTGGTCCCCAAATTCATATGATCGTAAGAGGAAGAATGACTTACTGAATAATTCCGGGTAATTCCATCGCATTAATGCTTCGGGCTCCCACGTGGCCTCTTCAACTTTGTGATTTCTCCACAGTATCTTGACCACGGGTATAGATCGATTCCGAAGCTGTTGCATCTTCTTATCCAAGATCTTCACTGTTCTTTCTTCATAGGTCATGTCTTTATTCAAAATAATGTCATCATAGCTAATTACGTGTGACGAATCATACACGTACTTCCTCAGCATTGATACATGGAAAACATTATGTACGATGGAGAACTGGGGAGGTAGTGCTAGTCGGTACGCCACCTCGCCAACTCTATCCAACACTTCAAATGGACCTATGAATATCGGTCTCAGTTTGCCTTTCATCCCAAACCTTTGAAATCCTCGGGTTGGGGATACCTTCAACATCACATGATTTTCGGTCTGAAACTCTAAGTCCCTTCTTCTCTTGTCTGCATAACTTTTCTGCCTGGACTGAGCTACCTTAATCCTGTCTCGAATAATCTGTATATCCCTACTAGTGCTCTGCACCATGTCTGGTCCCAGCCATTGCTGTTCACCTACTTCATTCCAACATACTGGCGATCTGCAGCTCCTTCCGTACAGTGTTTCAAATGGTGCCATTTTAATGCTTGCCTGATAGCTGTTGTTGTAGGCGAATTCAATCAAGGATAACTACTCATTCCAATACCCTTCAAAATCTATAGTGCAGGCACGAAGCATGTCTTCCACTATCTAATTCGTCGTTTCAGTCTGTCCATCCGTCTGTGGGTGAAAAGCAATGCTGAAATTTAACTTGGTTTCCAATGCCGTCTAAAGTCCCTTCTAGAATCTAGAAGTGAATCTGGGGTCACGATCTGAGACAATGGACACGGGAACTCCACGCAATCTTACTATTTCTTTTACATACAGTGCTGCAAGTACATCCACACTCTATGTACTCTTAATTGCAAGGAAATGTGCGAACTTAGTCAAACGGTCCACAATAACCCATATAGCATCGAGTCCACCACGAGTTCGGGGTAAACCCATGATGAAATCCATTCCGATGCTTTCCCACTTCCACTCGAGTATGTCCAGGGGTCTGAGTACACCCGCAGGACGACAATGTTCAACTTTTACCTGTTGACAGGTGAGGCAGTGTGCGGCATGCTCAACCACCTCACGCTTCATGTTTGGCCACCAAAATGATCTTTTCATGTCCTGGTACATCTTGGTTGCACCTGGATGAATGGTATACTTGGTCTTGTGGGCTTCATCCATTAGCTTTCTCTTCAGCTCTTCATCGTCAGGCACACATGTCCTGGCTTGGAATAATATTCTTCCATCCTCAGTGATGGAGAAGTCCGGTTTGTCAGCTATGGTCTCTCTGACTCTGACTAGGAATGGATCGTTTGCCTGCTGCTCTCTGATCTCGACAAGGATGTCGGGTTAAGCTATAAGATTAGTCACTATCATCTTATCGCTTCTCTTCTCAATATTCAGATCCAGACTGGCGAACTGTTCAAGTAATTGCATCTCGCCCATGACTAAACATGATAATGACGCTACTGGCTTTCTACTAAGTGCATCAGCTACTGCATTACCTTTGCCTGGGTGATATTGGATATTGAAATCAAAGTCTTTCAAGTACTCCAGCCATCTTCGTTGTCGCATATTGAGCTCCTTCTGAGAGAATAAGTACTTCAAACTCTTGTGGTCGAAGTAGACAATAAATCGCTCCCCATACAGGTAATGTCTCCAGATCTTGAGTGCAAATACCACCGTAGCCAATTCTAAGTCATGGACAGGGTAATTAACTTCATGTGGCTTCAACTGCCTTGAAGAATACGCTATCACCTTCTGCATTAATACGCAGCCTAGATCGATTCCAGATGCATCAGTGTAGACTGAGAATCCAGTGCCCTCGACTGGTAACACGAGGACAGGTGCAGATGTCAACAATTGCTTCAGTGTTTGTGTAACGACCCGACCCTCCGGACCCCCACCAGGGCCCGAAGTTCGGGTCGCCACCCACGGATCCGAAGACCCGGAAGGGTTATATGAACAAGTCTAGTGAGATATGTACTGAATTTAAACAACTATAACAATATGTACAATATAGAAAAGTCTGTACAACGCATCCCAAGCAAAAACACAGGTACAAGAAGAAAGGTGCAGTCCTTAAAGGGCATACCCCGAGGACTTGCAAAACACAGCTCTCAGCTCACTCGGCTACAAGAGCTCGCAGCACTCGCTCTCACTGCTGCTGACAACAACACGGCGCCACAGCCGCCTCCGCAACCCGTCTGACACCGAGCTCCGGTGACGACGAGCCCCTAGCTGAAGGAAGTAGGGGGGTGAGCCTCGCGAACAAGGCCCAGTAGGGATTACCAGTCCCTCATCGGCCAGAGCAGCAGGAACTTCGAAAATAGGAAACTACACTAGAAAGCTGTAAGCGAGTAACACCTACAACAGGGTACTACTAAGCAGCGGAAGAGAACATCGCAACACCACGACCACCAACCCAGGTCGTGGCACACACACGACTCCCGCGAAAACCAACGGAGTCGGGCACAAAGCGGAAGCAGTGCTCAGCACACCTGCCGAGACCACGGAACAACCAAGTGAGAACGACGTCTCACTGCAAGCACGGCCACCTCAGACCTCTACAAGGTCGAGGGCCCACAAGTAGAACCACCCCGGACCGTGGACACGCCACCAGGTAGGGGAGCCACACACGCCGGTGCCATCACAGGCTGGCACCCAAGAACAGGACCATGGAACCGAGAGAACACCGAAGCGAGAACCACCAGAAGCATGGGTCTGCCCAAGGCCAGACCAACGACGCCCACGGAAACTAGGCACAGCCGGGATGTAACCACCGTGCAAGCTAGGGCAACAGATAACACTTAGGAACGTCGTGAGGAAAATGTCGTCACAACAACAGCAACCAAGCCACCGCCGCTAGCAGCCAACGGGGGGGACCCACAGTCCGCACACTCTGCTCACTAGCCTAGCTCCTGCCTCCGCCCCCGCGAAGGGCGAGACAGAGCCGCCACAGAAACACACAACGCACGCAACACCGCAGCCTGGCCAAGCTGCGGCCTCACGCCTGAGACCACTACGTGGCTCCGGAACCAACGCAGAGAGAGGCAGTGAGACAAAGGACTGTCTGGTCTGCGCCAGGAACTCCAAACACCTCGACATCCCAGACCCAGACAAGAGAGCTCTACAAACGACCCAGCGCCGCTGTCCAAACCTCGTTTTCCCCTCAGCTCAGAGTCCGCTCACGTGGGCTGCCAACTCGAGCACACTCGTAGCCCGGAGTACTCCCTCAACAGGCTCCCAAGGACGGGGGTCCCAGACAACGGAGACAACCTCAGAACGAGACAAGCCCTCAAGTCCCAAGCACCGGGCGAACAGGCGGGGCAGCACAACAAAACCACGCCGAACCGTTGGCTTGTAACCGCGACAAGCCCAGCAGGCGAGAAGCACGCACAAACCCTCAACAGGGTTGTCGGCCAACCAACCACGTACGGAAAGCCGGAGTCTCGGAACACTACCAGCTAGCATGGAAACCCGTCGCTCTGCTAATAATCGATTGACTGCCAGTCAATTGATTATTAGACAGATGCGACCCTCCTGGCACCACTGCCAGAACACGGCCACGAAGGTGTCACCTTCGGTCACTGAACGCAGAGAGGCAACCAGCTGCGTTCCCTACCAGAAGGCCCTATGGGCAAAGCCTGCCCTGGGGCACACGCCGACACACAACCAGGCCACGAAAACCTCCGAGACAACACAGGTTTTGTCGTGCCCCCCATGGCCGTCGCGATACCATCGCGACGGGTAAGGGGACCGTGACAACAACCATGTCGCGACGGGGCGGCGCACCACGACAGCACCCCTGTCGTGACGGGAAAACAGACTGCGACATCGATCCTTATCGCGGTCGCCAAGTGCGCCGCGATAAGGTCGCGCCCGACTAGGGCGACGCCTCTACTGATGTCACGGCACGTCGCACGGCCGCGACATCAGCCGAGAGGCAGACCACGGGATGCTCCATCCCGGGCCGCCCAAAACCACACACAAGCATACACACGGGGAAGGGAGCATGGGGAAAGCTGTAAAACTAACTACTAACCACGAGGAGCTCCCAATCCACCCGGATCGAGAAGAGTTCAAGCAATCCCTACCTCAAACGAAGAACCGAACCCCGTAGGGCCCTTCTCGTAGGAATGAACACCTCCTCCTTGCTCCACGCACGCTCCACGACGCCGGGACACCACGCACGACCCTCCTCCTCGCCTGAAACACACAAAGGGGAGAAGAGGGGAAGAAGAGGTCGCCGGAGGGAGAGGGAGAAGGGAAGGAGAGAGAGGGGAAAGGGGTAGCCGGCCTGCGCCTTATGCGCCCAACACCCAGAACGCGACGGACCGCCCCATCGTGTTACAGACCTTAACGCGACGGGTCAACGGACCGCGACCAGAACGCGCCCCCCATGGGCGCCGCGACAACCCGACATGCCGGACTGACACGCCTGCCACTCTGACATGCATCAGACGACCGTCAGCGCAACACGACAAAACAATATCGCGACCCGTTGACCGGCGCGCGACAAGAACGCGACGGGCAACCCAGGCGCGACAAGAACGCGACGCACAGACTCTCCGCGACACGGATGACTGTCGCGTCGGGCACCCACGACGTGACACGAGTCATCCAAGACACCGGAAGGAACGCCGGGAAGCCGGGTCTTACAGTCTGGAAGCTCTTCTCACACTCCTTGCTCTAGACATAGGGGTTCTTTTTCCGCGTAAGACGCATAAGAGGTACAAGTATCTTGGAGAAGTCTTTTATGAACCGTCTGTAGTATCCAGCCAGTCCAAGAAAACTTCTTATCTCTGTGACATTAGTTGGCCTTTCCCAGTTGAGCACGGCTTCTACTTTGGAAGGATCGATAGAGATACCATCCTTGGAAATAACATGGCCTAGGAATGACACCTCCTCGAGCCAGAATTCACACTTGCTCAATTTGGCATAGAGTTGGTTGTCCCGCAAGATTTACAAAGCGATCCTTAGATGCTCCTCATGCTCTTCCTTGGTCTTGGAGTATATGAGAATATCATCAATAAAGACCACGACGAACTTGTTGAGGTAGGGCCGATAGATGCTGTTCATTAGCTGCATGAAAGCTGCAGGAGCATTGGTTAGTCCAAAAGACATGACTACAAATTCGTAATGACCGTACCTACTCCTGAAAGACGTCTTGTATATGTCTGCATCTTTAATCCTCATCTGATGATATCCCGATCTAAGGTCAATCTTAGAAAATATTTAGCTCCTGATATCTGATCAAATAATTCATCGACACGCGGCAAAATGGTACTTGTTCTTGATAGTGAGATTATTCAGCTGCCTGTAGTCGATGCATAATCTCATGGATCCGTCCTTTTTCTTGACGAACAGCACTGGTGTTCCCCAAGGAGAAGTACTTGGTCGGATAAATCCCTTTTCCAGTAATTCCATCAATTGCTCCTTTAATTCTTTCAATTCAGCGGGGGACATCCTGTAGGGTTGGCATGATACCGGTGCAGCTCCAGGTATGAGATCAATTGAGAAATTCACATCTCTCTCTGGTGGAGTGCCTGACAAATCATCGGGAAACATATCGGGGTATTCTTGCACTATATGGATATCTGATATCTTAGTTGCTTTCATTTCAACAACAATTGCGGCAAGAAATGCCATACAACCCTTTCTTATCATGTTTTGTGCTTTGATGGCAGAGACGAGAGACAAGTGCCTCTTGTGTCTACGTCCCGTGAAGGTCAATTTAAGGAATTCACTAAAAGAAAATTTCCCTCTTCTACAAACCACGATAGCCCCATACGTGGATAGCCAATCGGCTCCCAATATGACATCATAGCCCTCCATGGGCATACAGATCAAGTCAGCTCTGAGGTTAAGTTCACCAATCTTTACATCAGCTAATGGAAAATATTTATTCAATTGAGCCTTTTCTCCTAGTGGTGTTGTGACAGGTAATTCAAATTCCATGGATGTGGGTTTTTCATTTAGTGTATCAGCAAATGCTTGTGATATAAATGAATATGTCGCACCAGTGTCAAACAAAACAAATACTGATTGAGAAAAGACTGGTAAGGTACCTTCGACAACTCCACCTTCCTCGGTGGTTTCCACTTCTTGTAGGGCCTGCAGTCGGCCAGGCTTCCTCTGTCCCGCAGGACGCTTCTCATTTTCCTTTAGCAATGGACATTCGAGAATCCGATGATCTCGGCTCCCACGGCGAAGGCATGCACCTGCCTTCCTCCAGCATTCTTCTGCAGTGTGACCCAGCTTGTCACAGTGCTTGCATCTCGGTTTGTTGTTTGGGGTAGTAGGGGTGGGGACTTGGGCTTTTCGCTCCTGGCTTGGCCCGTCAGTGATACTTAACGGTCTTTTCTTGCCGTTAGTAGGCTTGCTCGGTGCTCCTGAAGTCTGTTCCTTCTTTACCATTCTGCCTTGATGCGATCAGTGAGATCGGTCGCATCCTCTAGTAACTGTGCCCTTTTGACCATCTCTGGATAGGTCTGAATATCCATGGGTGCCAATTGTGTGATGTAAGCGGGCCTGAGCCGATTAAGAAACCTCTTCGCCTTCATTCTCTCCGTGCCTACCAGGTGATTGGCATAGCGCGCCAATCGGGAGAACTAAGCCTCATACTCAGCAATAGTCAAGTTCCTTTGTTTCAACGCAGCAAATTCAGATGCCTTCCTTTCTTGGACTCTTTCGGAAAAGTACTTGGAGTTGAAGTGCTCCTTGAACTCTTCCCAAGTGAATTGTGCATTGGCCCGTGTAGCTTCAACGGACTCCCACCACGCACGGGCGTCTCGTTCCAGCTGGAAAGTGGCTAGCAGTAGTTTATCTCCATCCGCGCATTGCATAACGCGGAAGATACGCTTAATCTCCTTGAGCCAATTTTCTGCCTCATCGGGATCTGTGGTTCCACTGAATTGGGGTGGATTCAGGTAGCGGAAATTCCGGTGCAAGTCTCCAGCACCACGGTTGTTGTTATTATTGGCTCCAGCAGCCTGGAGTAAAGCTTGAGTAAGCTGATGAATGGTATGTTGCATATCACAGAGTTGTACACGCTCTGCTGCCATTGTTGATGTTTAAGTTCCTTTAAAAGAGAATGTTTAATGTAAGTTACTGAGTTGGCACTAAGTTGTGCGTGTGTGAGTTCATTTTATCTTATCACCCAAGGTTCTACCCATCTCACATAGGTATGGAATTAGACTCTAAGTCAAGGCAAGTCAAACCTAGATCATCATATACTTAAAAATAACCTAGGCTCTGATACCACAAAACTGTAACGCCCCGACGTGGAATATCGGAGCGGAATTATAGTTATTAAATAGTACAGAGCGAGAAATAAATAACAAACCATTGCACAAATAGAATAATACCAAATAAACTCAAATTTCATTAATAATCCACCAAACTCCATTACAATCACGAATAACTTACCAACTTCATGAACTAACTATTACATCAACGTATCAGAGCCAAAATTAGGACCCAGAGTACTTTATTGAAAACCAAACTAATACATCATAACTATCTGACTCATTCTATACTAACTAGCTACTAAAGCACGGGTTGCTGAAAACGGTCACTCCTAAGCATCCTCGTTAGTCCCATCCTCGTGAGTGTGGTATCCATCCGACTCACCTGAAACACATTAAATAAATACGCATGATGAGCAAATAACGCCCAGTAGGACTTAATATCTCATGAGAACAAGTATGGTTTAAATAATTAATGTCTTAAGGCAGGATAACTAGAGAGAATAGTCATGTAGACCAAGTAACGATAATGAGAGAACAATAGCATCTGGCATAGGGAAAAATAGCACAATGAGAACGATAATAGAATGGCCATGTAACGGTATAGCATGTAAATTACACAACGGTGCACTAGTAACGATAACGATTTCACTTGTATAGATAGCACTTTGATTGTCATAGATTAATCTAGATAGTATAATGGCGCTGGATGCATGCCGTACACACCCTTGATCATTTTAAGTACTCCCATGGGCACTAGCACTTTTCGGGCGCTCCTCCCAGGACCAGATCGGGCCCCATTGCGTTGGCATTAGTCATTTCTTTATCTTAGACAATCACACGAATGGCCAATAGAGTACCAAGAAATAGATGAGAGTAGTAGACGAACTAGACGAGAGAGTAGAGAGAACGTGAACAGATGAGAGGATATAGATAGTAGACGAGATATGGACAATATCGTAAAAACACGAGAAACAATGATAGTCACAGTTGCACGACACACCCTCGTGGGCCGACAGTCCGATAGAAATCACCACCGCTCACTAGCCGTGCTATGAACACATGCTAGATGGTCCGGTGTGATCACAAGATAAGGAGAGATCACACTAAGGTCATTTGGATCGTACTGATCCCTAAGAGTGTAACAGGATTTAAAGGTACAACCAGCTCGTCGGCTAAGGACGTGCGCCAAAGCCAAGAAGACTTACAGAGGCCTTGACAAGGAGTCCCTGACCCAGTCGAGAGTATTCCCGATGGAGAGGTGGTCCAAGTCAAGAGAAAGTGTGTAGAAACTGGTCCGTCATTCCTCGAGTGCTCGAAGGCCGAGGGAAAACGGTAACGGTGTTCAAAACGCGCGTATAAAATGAAGACAAGTGTATCTAATTAAATAAGGAATTTAATCATTTATTTCGCTAAATTACTAGATACATTATTGAATAATTTATTAGAGTCAAATGGCAAACACTAATGTTATGTGTGTGTAAGTGTAAAGGAATCATGAGAATTTGATAAATCGTGCAAATGACTTTTAAATAATTAAATTTATATAATTATTGTCCATTATTAATTTTTCAGGTCGAAGTAACTATAACATGGTTTAATCATGGCTAATTAAGGGGTATATAGCCTAATCAACAGGGGCATGTGCATAATTTAAAGTTATGGCAGAAATTTTGAAAAGGCGACGGGGTTGCCCGTTGCGATCAAGTCACGACGGGATACAGCGGCGCGACAACAGTCAAGACGCGGCGGGGATCCCGGCCGTGATTCATGTCGCGGCGGGTGGCCCGGGCGCAACAGCCGAATCGGCTTGCCTGGAACGGTTCACACTGGAATTCGCGATGGCATAGGCCGCCGCATTTCTTAACGCGACGCACCTGCCAGCCGCGACCCTGCTGGTATCGCGGCGGGTCTCACCGCCGCGATATCAGAAAGGGTCCGGCCCTTTTTACCCTTTTCCAAGGTTGATCCTACATGATGTAGGGCACTTCTAAATTCAATATAAAATCGCACGATGATCCAAAAATCATGAAACTAGTTTTAAAGGAAAGTAGACACATAGATATATCAACATGTACAATTAATTCGAAAATAGACAAGGTTTAAGCATGCTTTGATTAGATTATATTTTGATGATATAAACATGCATAGTCAAGGTTCAACAAATTAATTAGCAATGGATACATGATGAAAATTAGGGAAAATGGGGGCGTTTGAAAGCTAACATGATGTAGTATTTATGAGAATTTTCTCATCGCATGGGATCAAGTATGTATGAGGTTTGAAAGCAAACATGAAGGTTCGAGTACATAGATATGACAGGGTTTCAAGGAATTAATTCTCCCTCATGGGAGATCAAAATAGAGCAAAACTAGAGGGCTTTTGCAAGGGATCATGAAGTCTACCTAGGGTAATTTTTACTCGAATTTAGCTTGAGAGATTGCCTACCTTTCATTGCAGTAAAGAAAACCCTAAGTTTGGTGACGAAGAAGAGCAATTCCCCCTTTGATCCAAACCTTCTCTCCTTGCTCCTTCGTCCTCCAGCCTTTGCCTTCGTCTCCCAGAACTCCAGAAGTGAACTATGGGGTGAGAGGGTCGAATTGGGGTGTGTATGGCTTGCTACAAGAGTCCTCCCTTACAAAAACTCTTCCTTTCCTATTAAATTTGAATTTTCCATAATTATCACCTTCCCTCCTTGCAATTATCTCCTTCTTTGGATGGGGGAGAGGTTAATTTTGTGGGTCAAGAGTTAGGGTAAGAGTGGGTTTCTTTTTAAGATAAATTTTGAGCTATTTAGTAATTATTTAACCCCTTTTATTAATTACCTTTATTTTAAATCCGAATTTGACATAATTATCTCCCATCTCATGATGGGCTCTCCACAATTGGGCCTAATACTTCATGTTAGGACCATTAATACAACCCATTTCTAATTTAGCTTAATGGGTTTTGCTTTAATTCCCTTTTATTCTCTTTTTACTTCAATTAAATGTATTTAACTCATTTATTAATTAAAATTTCTATTTTATTTAGATTTAAAAATCAAGGTTGCTACAAGATGGATCCCTCCTATCTCTGATTTTTGCTTGAATGTTGATGGGGTCTGTAAAGGCAATCCAAGGGTGTGTGGCGGCGGAGGTTGCATTCAGGATAGTCAGGGCAGTGTTCGAGTAACATTTGCTCACTATTATGGTGTTGGGAATAGTATGATTGCAGAGGTTCGGGCTCTTTGTGATGGGCTTCGGCTGGCTGCTGCACATGGCCTACGATTATCAAAAAATTATTTTGATTCATAGGTCCTTGTTAACTCTTTTTGGCAAGACAGGTTTCCTTCCTGGAGCTCCTATAGGTGGTGGCGGGATGCAAGGAATATGCTCTACATGTTCATTGCAGCTTTCTCATGTCCTCCAGGAAACCAACCAAGTGGCGGATTCATTAGCCTCATATGCTTGTCAATCTTCACGGAATGAAGTTTTTTTAGAGCCTTATAGCTTACCGCATAATTGTATGGGACCAGTTGTTATGGATAAATCTGGCCTTATGAATATTAGATTGGTTTAACTGGGGTATGCCCCAATGTGAATGTAATGACGTCTCTCATCTTATATATATATATATATATATATATATATATATATATAGAGAGAGAGAGAGAGAGAGAGAGAGAGAGAGAGAGAGAGAGAAGTGCTGGGGTACGGCGGGCGGCCCCGCCGTACCCCAGCAGCTGCCGCTGGATGCACATCCAGCGGCAGCGCGCGCAGCAGGTTTTTTTTTTTTTTTTAGCAGCCGTTGGATGTGCATCCAGCGGTTGCAGCTGGGGTACGGCGGGGCCGCACCGCCGTACCCCAGCATTTACCTATATATATATATATATATATATAATATATATATATATATATATATATATATATATATAGCTCAAGTTGATCACACTGGTGGTGTAGTACCCCATAAAATTTATTAATTAAAAATTTGTCAATTAATAACTTTAAACTAGTTAAAATGGTACACATCATTATTGCATGTGTGTAAACGTATATAAATTTTTTAAAAAGATAATAGTTATACTTTAAATAATATTCTCTAATGACCCCTCAAGAAATTTAGTCCAAAAAAAAATCATTTGGACCAAGTTTAAGAATATTTGTGACTTGTTATTGTAATTAACGAATAAGTCGGAGAACCCATTATCATATGTGCCAAAGCGAATCATAAATTAAAATAAAAGTGTGGGTAAACTTTAATCAATGTGTGTTAACAGCCCATCGGGAATTGGACCAATGGACAACTTTTGGCCCATGAATAAATTCAAGAAAGAAAATAACATAAGAATTTGTAACTCCATTACTCTCTAAATTAAAAAGAAATAATTGAACCCATTAAGCAAAATAAGTGATGGGCTTTAATATTGGTCCATACATAAGTTAGTGGGCCAAAAGCAAGAGTCCACATGATGGATAAGAGATAAATAGGCCAAAATTTGTAGCTACATTATGGGTAAATTAAAAAGGGCAAGAAAATCTCTCTACAACTCATGTAATTATCTAATAAAGAGTTATAATCTTAGTCTAACCCAATAGCCATGAAATCTGGCTCCATCCTAATCTCAAAATGAGATTTAGATTCGAGAAAATTGGGATAAATATAAGAGACTCATAATTAAAGGAGTTTAGAAAGACATAATAAAAAAATATAAAATTCGTAATTCCACTATTCCCTAATTAAAAATGGTCAAATAAATCACTAATATGGCTCATATATATCCAAAATAGACTCCTAACCCAATTCTAACATGTTGGCCATGAAATTGAATCCCATCCTAACTCAAATAAGAGGATTTATACTAGAAAAGACTAGATAAATAAGGAAAATTTGAAGTTGGAGTAATGATAGAGTTGTATTAGGAAATAACACTACAAGACCTTTAAATAAACCTCTCAAACCCTCATGGCTCATATATATCCAAAATATGATTAACAGTAACATTAAAAAAATGCTAGAGAGACTATAGCAACATAGAAAAATAATAAGATTAAAAAAATATATCAACTAATATTATGCCCAATGCAGTCGAAAAAAAATCTTCCGGTAGAGTGGGACATCTGTACTGGGGAGTAATACCCTAAAACTGGGCCAGTCACCACCGCCAAACCCCAAAACCCCCAATCCACCTCTGTCCTTTCATAGGTGTCTCTCCACCAGCCGTAAGCCTTCGGCGGCGGCCAGATTGCAAAAGGCGGCGACCTTTGAGGAGGCGATGGCGACGTCGTCAAAGGCGTAGAGGTGCCCCCGCTTGCCATGGCGGCCAAGATGGGCTCTGGGGTGGGAGGCAGGGGGAGGAATCTGCCGTAGCTGATGGAAAGAGCTCCTGGAGGCGGCCCCCCTGGCCATGGCAGTTGAGATCGCCTCCTCAGGCGGGGGGACATGTTGCTGCGGATGGAGAGGAGGGAGGAGGAGTTGGGGTCGACGTCGGCGAAAGCACAGAGGCACCCCTGTTGGCCATGGCGGCCAAGATGGGCTCAGGGGGGGGGGGGATCCGCTGTAGCACCCTTGATTTTTAAAATCAAGAAAAATAAAAATTTTATTTAAATAAATGAGATAAATTGATTTAATTGAATAAAAAGGGGAATAAATAGAATTAGAATGATTTAAATCAACATGATTTATTGGGCCCAAAAGAGGAGAGCCCATCATGGGATGAGGAGTAATTAAGAGAAATTTGTATCTAATTAATTAATAAATGGAAAAGGGTTAAATTAACCATTAAAACAAGTCATATCTATCTTAAAAAGAGTCCTACACTTACCCTAAATCTTTACCCACGAAATTAGATCCCTTCCTAACTCTATTAAGTGGATAAATAAAAGAAAGTGGGAGATAAAGAAGGAAATTCGGAGTTTAATGGAAGGGAGGACTCTTAGAATGGCTAAGACTCCTATAGTTAGCCATATACCCCCAAATTCGTCCCAACCAAACCTTAGTTCGTGGCTGGAGCTCCGAGGGACGAAGAGGAGTTCTGGACGTTAGGAGCATGGAGAAGAAGGATTGGAGCAAGGGATTTCATCCTATTTTCATCTTCAAGCCCTAGTTTTCTTATTCCGTGAAAAAGGTAGGCAATCTCTCAAGCTAAATTCGTGTAAAAATTACCCTAGGAAGAGTTCATGATCCCGAGCAAAAGCCCTTTGGTTTTGCTCTATTTCGATCTCCCATGAGGGAGAATTATTTTTTGAATCCCTGTCAGATCCATGCACCCGACCCTTCATGTTTGTTTACGAACCTCGTGTATACTTGACTTCATGCCATGAGAAAAATCTCATAAATACTACATCATGTTAGCTTTCAAATGCCCCTATTTGCCCTAATTTTTGTGTCTTATCTATGGCGAATTAAATCATTCTCTAGACCTGTGCATGTTTAGGTTAACGAAAAGTAACCTAGCCAAATCATGCTTTACACTTGTCTGTTTTCTAATTAGTTGTTTCTAGTGATAGACCTCCATGTCTAGTTTTGTATAAAATTTATCTCGTGATTTTTGGTCATCAGTATGAATTTATTCGAATTTTTGAAGTGCTCGGTGGTTTAGTAGACCCACCTGGAAATTGGGAAAACCCCTTTTCTGGGTTCGGGCGACCCTCTAGTGTCGCGACGGTACGATACGTCGCGACATCAGAAGGGGTCGCGACGCGGAGATCCGTCGCGTTCAGAACGCGACTCTTCGACACGTCGCGACCTGCCCTCAGGTCCACCCCAGCGCACGGTTCAGCATATCGCGACCGGACCTGGTGGCGCGAGCTTATTGCGACCCTAGACCCTGTCGCGACCTGATCTTGAACGCGACGCGAACTTGTGTCGCGACCTGGACGCGACAGACTCCTGCGTCGCGTTCTGAACAGAACGACCAGAACCTGCAATTTGCACATATAACCATGCTATACATGTCAATTAAACCCTGTGTAATCTTAATTAAGTGCTGTCAAGGTGAAATTTGACTTGCTAATTGTTAATGAATATTTTTACATGAAATTAACTAAACTAAAAGCCATGTGCACAATCATGCTTGCTCTCTTGATTTCATCTACACTTGCACACACTAAACGTTAATGTATGCCATGGGACCTTGTTAATTCACTCAATAATATATCTGGTAATTAAGTGATATTAATACTAAATTACCTATTTAATTTCATTATACTTGTTTCCGTTTTACTTGCTTGTTTCATCTACCGTTATCGTTTTCCCTCGGCCTTCGAGCACTCGAAGCACAACGGACCTGTTTTCTACACACCTTCTCTTGACTTGGACCACCTCTCCATCGGGAATACTCTCGACTGGACTAGGGAATCCTTGTCAAGACCTCCGTAAGTCTTCTTGGCTTTGGCGCACGTCCTTAGTCAACGAGCTGGTTGTACCCCAAAAACCCGTTACACCTTAGGGATCAGTACGATCCATGGCCTTAGTGTGTTCTCTCCTTATCTTGTGATCACGCCGAACCATCGAGCCTGTGTACACAACACGACTAGTGGGCGGTGGTGACTTCTACCAGATTGTCGGCCCGCAGTGGTGTGCCGTGCAACCATACTATCGATGTTTAACATGATTTTACGATAATACCCCTGTCTCATCTGCTCTCTATATTCTCTCATCTGTTCACGTTCACTCTACTCTCTCATCTATCTCGTCTAGTACTCTCTTATCTCTTCTTGGTACTCTATTGGCCATTCGTGTGATTGTCTAAGATAAAAGAAATGACTAATGCCAGCGCAATAGGGCCCGATCAGGTTCTGGGAGGAGCGCCCGAAAAGTGCCAGTGCCCATGGGAGTTAAAATGATCAAGGATGTGTTACGACATGCATCCAGTGCCAGCATACTATCTAGATTAATCTCTGACAATCAAAGTACTATCTCTACAAGTGCAAGCGTGATCATTACTAGTGCACCGTTGTGCAATTTACATGTTATAACGTTACATGGCCATTCTATTGTCGTTCTCATTGTACTGTTTTCCCTGTGCCAGTTGCTATTGTTCTCTTGTTATCATGACATGCTCTACATGACTTTACTCTCTAGTTAACCTGCCTTTAAAAATATTAACTATTTAAAGCATGCTTGTGTTCATGAGATATTAAGTCCTACTGGGCGTTATTCGCTCATCCTGCGTATTTGTTTAATGTGTTCAGGTGAGTCGGATGGAGACGACCACACTTACGAGGACGGGACTGAGGGAGATGCTCAGGAGTGACCATTTCAGCCACCAGTGCTATCTAGTAGTAGTTAGTATAGTTATGAGTTAGTGAGTCAGTTAATCATAATGTAATAGTTTGATTTTGAATAAAGTACTCAGGGCCCTAGTTCTGGCTCTAATACGTTGATGTAATGATGGCTGGTGGGTTATTAATGAAATTGGAAGTTTATTTGGAATTATTTCAATTGTGACATGGTTGTCTTTTATTTCTTGCTCTGTACTATTTAATAACTGTAATCCCGCTCCGATATTCCGCGTCGGGGCGTTACATCTGCTGCCTCCGGTGGACGGTGGAGGTGAAGGTGCAAAAGGCGATGACCTTGGAGGAGGCGATGGTGATGCGGCAGGAGTTGGTGATGGCTACATTTAGCATAAGTGCTAGCCAAGGTTGGTTTCAAGCGTTCAACTCTTGAGCCTTGGCTGTCCACCATCGCTCTCTCTTCCATGTCAAACGCCCCTTCTCCCCTTCTCTCCTCGCCGGCGCCACCGCCTCCGCAGCTCGCTTCTGCCTTGTTGCCTCCACTATAGTCAGCTGTAGCTATTCTTGAAGGTGGGGTGGTCCCAAGAAGCAACATGTCATCATGGCAGTGGAAGGGGAAGCGAGGCGGCCACACGGGGGGCAAGAGTTTGCCTCGGATGGCAGGGCCGAGGATCAGGCGAGGGTGTTCTGGGTGCTGCTCGCTTGCATGACGATCCCCACGTTTGTGTTCGTTTTCGGGATGTGCAGGCCTCCTCTGGCCTTCATCGCCCGTGCCTATCAACAAATCACCCAACAACAGCAGCAACGACCGGTGGGTCATGGCGGTGAGTGCTTGTTTCTACAAGTCTTTGTCTCTCTTATAGCTTTCTTGTGGATTCTATATATGTGATTTAGTACTGACCATGTTGTGGACAAGCATTCTCTCTATTCCGCATGTCCATCTCTCTCTCTCTCTCTAAAGGCAACCACACACTGATCGAGTGACCGGTCTCAACTGTGTGTGTGTGTGTGTGTGTTTTCATCTACTTGGATCTCTGCATTTGCTGCATACTCCTCACTACTGGAAACTATGTGTTCTTCCTCACTACTTTTTTTTCATACTTATGTTAAAATAAAAAACAAACAATGTAGTATGTCTTCCAACGAATTACTTTACAACCGGTGGGTAAGAAATATTTCCTCAGCAACTCTTCCTCTACTCTATAATTATCTCCTCTGTAATTTTCCTTGTGCTCCCACTGCTCCGCAAATGTGTTAAATAATTAAACTTCAATAACGCATGTTTAACATATGTGTTAAAATAACAAACAAATAATTGATTAACTGAATAGGTTACGATGAATTACCTTAGGAGCAGTGAGATCCCGTGTTGTACAGTCTTCTTCCTATGCTCTTCTTCTTGTGCTATGAAATTTGGTATTCTTTGTGCTCATCTTTCTGTGCTCTGCAAATTGGTATTTCTCTGTAGTATTCTCTGTGCTCTTTTTCCTGTGTTATGCAATTTGGTAGTGGTCATCACCATTCCAATCCAACTGGCTTACAATTATATTTTAATTGACGTTATTTAATAGTGTATTTTATTTTAACTTTCCTTCGTTTAACTCTGCAATTCAAAATGTAGGTTTCGTTTCAAATTCAATGTATTCAAAACATTGCGTCATATTTGCCAGTATGTTTCCCCAATATGTTTATGTTCTGCCGTTTCAAATTGTATGCATATGGTCTCTCGTTTCAAATTGTATGCATTCAAATCAATAAATAACCATGCAAATTAAAGGAAATCAGAGGGAACATAAACATCGAACAAAAGAATGAAATGAATAGGAATATATGTTTCTCTTTTGGCATTGAATTCCCTTCATACGTTTCAAACCATTAGCAGAACGATTCTGACGTTTCAAATCATTAAATGTCGACCATGCAAATTAAAGAGAATTAGACTGGGCTAATGAACCAGACAAAAAACTCAAAGTGTCTCTTCTAATATATAATTATAGATTCAAGTAATATTAATTTATAAAATAGAACAACTGATAATCCGTTCAGATTCTTATGGTATGACTTCTCAGATAATCAAGGCCATCAGAATTCCCAACCCTGGCGATAAGACTACTTGAGACCAAAAATCTGGACAAAGGGTTCTTACTATTCAGATCTTTGGACGACAAGGTTTCATGTCGTCCAGAATTGGACTATAAGCCTCAGTTTGGTAATAGGTTAGACTAAAGTTAACTCAGAGTTAACTCAAAACTAACTCAAAAATTAGTTTGGAAAGGTTACAAAATTAACTCAAGTGGGTTAGATTAAAGGTGAGTCAAATGTGAGTTAACTCACAATTTTCCAACCCACCTCTGGAGGTGGGTTGGAGTTAATCCATTGAGTTAACTATCTTTTTCCTCTCACGGTACACAACATTAATTGCTACTTTTTCTTTTCCCAACATAGGTTAACTCACTGTTTCTTACCAAAGTATATTTGAGAAAAATAAGTTAACTCACTATAGTCAAATGAGTTAACTCAGTTGCAAACAAAGTAAAAGTGAGTTAAAAGTGGGCTAACTTTAGCTCTAGGTTAAAGTTAATTTTAACCCAACCCATTACCAAAGAGGCGGTGTCGTTCACATTATAAACCTCCAAAATGGGTTTGATCCGATTTGATGAAAATGTAAAGAAAGAAGAGAAAGAGCAATAAAATGAGATCCTCACTGTGCTCCCTACGATCCATAATCACAAGGAATCGTCCTCCTTCCTCAAGTGAATTCATTGTCCACCTTTTGCTTGTCCACCTCTTATCTAGGGGTGTCAATAGATCAGACTGTCCATAAATCTAATGGACAACCCGTTTCGAGTTTAATCTGAGCCAAAATTTAATGGCTCATTGAGTTCTATTAAAGTCCACTCGTTAAGCCCATAATTAATGGGCTGGATTTGGCAGGCCCATCGAATTAGAGACTGCCATTATCTCTATCCCTGATGACCTGACCTTCATTGTTCTCTCCTTCTACCTCCCTGTCTCCAGTGGCTCCTCCCCTTCCAAATCAAGGCATTCGCCAGCCATGGACATCGTGGCGACTAGCTTGAGAGTGGTGAGGCACGATGCTTCCTGCAACAAAGCGACATGGGACCACATTGTTCGGCTCCTCAAGGCCTAGCTTTTAGAGCAGGGTAGGCAGAAGACTCATTTGCCACCCCACCCCTTAGGTAGCTCCTGTAGTCCTCACTGCTGAGATCCCTTGTGCACTAAACTAGCCCATAGCTCGATGCCACATTGCTAATATTCTATACGCTGCCTGTTGCAAATAGCATATTCTAATCAGGGGCCTCTTTGATGAGCTTGGACATCAGACTTAGTGACGTTACATCAATGGCCTGCGAGGTGTCTTTCAAGCTACAGAAGGTGCGACCCCTCTTCTTCTTCTTCATCTGCACTTGCTGCCGGTACAATGTTGTGAGGTTACGAGGTGTTGTACAAGAGTGCGGGCTGCTGCTGCAGCTACACCTACGAGACTGCTTCTTCTTCGTTATTTGCACCTGCTATAGCTGCAAGGTGTCATACAAGAGCGTAGGCGAGATGGAGAAGAGGATGATGAGATGGAGCAGGATGAGGAGGAGGAGGTAGACCAAGAGGGGGTAGCGGCGGCGGAGGAGGAGTCGGCAAGGAAGGGTGGGCTGTGGATAGACAACACCTGCCCCCCAGTTCCTCTTAGAGGGGGCTCCTGGGATGGTGAATTGGACCTTGGGGGCTTCGCTCCTCGCACTACTGGCAAGAGCACCGTTGCCATCATAGTCCTTCCGAAGGAAGACGCCAACGCTTGAGAGGAAGGTTAAGCTGTTGGGGTGGTTGGTGCTCAGCTATCACAAGCTCTTCTTCCTCTCGCTTCTAGATGAGGCCACCAAACACATCGTCGCCATGGAGATGCAAGTTAGAGCCATGAGGTTCTGGCTGTGCAATTGGAGGTAGGAGAACGTGGAATTCGCTGCCCTAGACCTTCCTCCTCTTTTTCCTGGTATTGCGGCTGGCCTCACTGGGGGCACCCGCTGCCGCCACTAGGGCAAGGGCCCACGACCTTGTCCTCATGCCCACCACCTCCACGACCTCCATCACCGCCACATCCCCAATCCCTTTGCCGCACTTGCACATGTAGGTCCCCCACATCCTCGCTTTCATGATTTCCCTTCGCACACTCCCTCCGTCTATCCCTATCTATGTTTGGGCTGGAATGGGCCTTAGTGGGCCGTACAACACTACAAGAAAAATCGAAAATAGAGACCGAAATATTCGGTCTCTATTCAGTCTCTATTCAGTCCCTAAACATCTCAGAGACCGAATAATGACCGAATAGTGACCGAATTTGTCGGTGAAGAATTTCTGGTCACAAATCTGTGACCGACTGAGTTCGGTCCCTATTCGGTCACTAAATAGGGACCGAATAAAGACCGAATAATTCGATCCCTAAATAGGGACCGAACTATTCGGTCCTATTCGGTCCCTATTTTAGGACCTAAATATGGACCGAATAGTTCGGTCCCTAGTTAGGGACCGAATAGTGACTGATGATAATCGGTCACTATTGGTCTCTATTTTTTAATATATATTTTTAAAATATATACATTTTTAGAAAATAACCTGCGTAAAATAAATAACACAACAATTATAATTGTCCACAAGAAAAATGTCTACAACACAACAATAATAAAATTGTCCACAACATTACAATAATAAAATTGTTCACAAGATAAAAATAATCAAAATGTCTACAACACAACAATAATAAAAATATCCACAACAAAATAATAATAAAATGTCCACAACATCAACAATAATAAAAATATCTACAACACAACAATAATAAAAATATTCACAACACAGCAATAACAAAATGTCCACAACATCAGAATAATAAAATGTCCACAATAAGAATAAAAATATCCACAACATCACAATAATAAAATGCCAACAACATTAATAAAAATGTCTACAACAATAATAATAATGAAATGAAAATCATGAATCCTCGTCCTCGTGCTCGTCTCCTCCCACTCCACCCGATGAAGGAACCTACAATACATATATAACAATAATAAGTTAAAATTAAATACTATTATAAGCAATAACTTATTTTAGAAGCATAAATTAAATACTATTATAAGTAATAAATTATTTAATTTCATAGATTTTTATTCACTCACTTTCGGTCAATATTTTGATCGCACTATATATTTTTGTCACACAAATCGGGAGTCCGAATTGAACTCCGTTAGTTTCCACAAGTCACAATCATCGCCCCGACCGTGCTGGAACAAACCGTAGGCCAATCGGATGAGTATTTCTAATTTTGGACCCACAAACCTAAGTTTTTCATTTCTTAACTAAACTAACTTGTTTATTGTGACTTTGAGCGCCGAGCTCAAACGGGAGTCCGAATTGAACTCCGTCGGTTTCCACAAGTCACACTCATCACCCCGACCGTGCTAGAACAAACCGAAGGCCAATCGGATGAGTATTTTTAATTTTGGACCCACAAACCTAAGTTTTTCATTTCTTAACAAAACTAACTTGTTTATTGTAACTTTGAGCGCCGAGCTCAAACGGGAGTCCGAATTGAATTCCGTCGGTTTCCACAAGTCACACTCATCGCCCCGACCGTGTTGGAACAAACCGGAGGCCAATCGGATGAGTATTTCTAATTTTGGACCCACAAACCTAGGTTTTTCATTTCTTAACTAAACTAACCTTTTTTATGTGACTTTGAGCGCCGAGCTCAAACAGGGAGTCCGAATTGAACTCCGTCGGTTTCCACAAGTCACAATCATCGCCCCGACTGTGCTGGAACAAACCAGAGGCCAATTAGATGAGTATTTCTAATTTTGGACCCACAAACCTAAGTTTTTCATTTCTTAACTAAACTAACTTGTTTATTGTGACTTTGAGCGCCGAGCTCAAACGGGAGTCCGAATGAACTCCGTCAGTTTCCACAAGTCACACTCATCGCCCCGACCGTGCTGGAACAAACCGAAGGCCGATCGGATGAGTATTTTTAATTTTGGACCCACAAACCTAAGTTTTTCATTTCTTAACTAAACTAACTTGTTTATTGTGACTTTGAGCGTCGAGCTCAAACCGGGAGTCCGAATTGAACTCCGTTAGTTTTCACTAGTCACACTCATCGCCCCGACCGTGCTAGAACAAACCAGAGGCTAATCAGATGAGTATTTTTAATTTTGGACCCACAAACCTAAGTTTTTCATTTCTTAACTAAACTAACTTGTTTATTGTGACTTTGAGCGCCGAGCTCAAACCGAGAGTCCGAATTGAACTCCGTCAGTTTCCACAAGTCACACTCATCGCTCTGACCGTGCTGGAACAAACCGGAGGCCAATCGGATGAGTATTTTTAATTTTGGACCCACAAACCTAAGTTTTTCATTCTTAACTAAACTAACTTGTTTATTGTGACTTTGAGCGCCGAGCTCAAATCGGGAGTCCGAATTGAACTCCGTCGGTTTCCACAAGTCACATCATCGCCCCGACCGTGCTGGAACAAACCGGAGGCCAATCAGATGAGTATTTCTAATTTTGGACCCACAAACATAAGTTTTTCATTTCTTAACTAAACTAACTTTTTTTATGTGACTTTGAGCGCCGAGCTCAAACCGGGAGTCCGAATTGAACTTCGTCGGTTTCCACAAGTCACACTCATCGCCCCGACAGTGCTGGAACAAACCGGAGGCCAATCGGATGAGTATTTCTAATTTTGGACCCACAAACCTAAGTTTTTCATTTCTTAACTAAACTAACTTGTTTATTGTGACTTTGAGCGTCGAGCTCAAACCGAGAGTCCGAATTGAACTTCGTTAGTTTTGACAAGTCACACTCATCGCCCCGACCGTGCTGGAACAAACCGAAGGCCAATCGGATGAGTATTTTTAATTTTGGACCCACAAACTTAAAATTTTCATTTCTTAACTAAACTAACTTGTTTATTGTGACTTTGAGCGCCGAGCTCAAATCGGGAGTCCGAATTGAACTCCGTCAGTTTCCACAAGTCACACTCATCGCACCGACTGTGCTGGAACAAATCGGAGGCCAATCGGATGAGTATTTTTAATTTTGGACCAACAAACCTAAGTTTTTCATTTCTTAACTAAACTAACTTATTTATTGTGACTTTGAGCGCCGAGCTCAAACCGGGAGTCCGAATTGAACTCTGTCGGTTTCCACAAGTCACACTCATCGCCCCGACCGTGTTGGAACAAATCGGAGGCCAATCGGATGAGTATTTCTAATTTTGGACCCACAAACCTAAATTTTTTATTTTTTAACTAAACTAACTGTTTATTGTGACTTTGAGCGTCGAACTAAAACCGGAAGTCCGAATTGAACTCCGTCAGTTTTTTAACTAAACTAACTAGATTACTATTCATTTAGGTTTCTTTGGAACTTTAATTTAATATGTAAATGACATCCAAATAAAATAAAATTTCAACCACTGTCTAATTACAATGTGTAAGTTTATGGTAATTTTTATTTAAAATTTTCCTGAAAAAATATTTATCAAGTATAAATTGTCCTAAAAGTAGATAAATCATATTTACTTCATTAACCGTGCATCAAAAATTATCAATATCCACATTTTTGGTATCAACATATTTTTATGATAATTATGGTAATTTCAAACTAAATTTCATTACCAAAATCCAATGACACCTTGTCAGTGTACATATGTGCAGAAATGGTGTCGACCTGAAACAATATAAATCTTTAAATGATTTTTTGCTGCAAATATGCTAGGGGCTTCATACCTTAATTTAATTTGAGACGTCACAAAATCGGTTACAAATCTTTCTCACGTTATTAAGAATTTGTGACTGAAATAAAATCAGTCATCATTTGGTCTGTAAAATAGAGACTGATTTACTATTCGGTCAATATTTAGGGATCGAATTGTGACTGAATTTAATCAGTCTCAAAATATGGAGGTCGAAATATTCAGTCACTATTTAGGGACCGAATATGGACCAAAATAAATCGATCCCAAATATAGAGACCGAAATATTTCAGTCTCTATTCGGTCCCTAAATAGGGACCGAAATATTCAGTCCCAAATATAGAGACCGATTTATTTCAGTCCCTATTCAGTCACAATTTAGGGACCGAATAGGGACCGAAATATTTCAGTCCTAAATATAAAGACCGAAATAGTTCAGTCTCTATTCGGTCCCTAAATAGGGACCGAATAGGGACTGAAATAAATCGGTCCCAAATATAGAGACCGAATTATTTTGGTCCCTATTTGGTCCTTAAATAGAGACCGAAATAAATCGGTCCCAAATATAGCGACCGAAATATTTCAGTCCCTATTTCAGTCCCTATTTGGGATCGAATAGAGACTGAAATATTTCGGTCTCTATATTTGGGACCGAAATTTTCGGTCCCTATTCGGTCACTATTTAAGGACCGAATAGAGACCGAAATAATTCGGTCTCTAAATCGGTCTCTATATGCGTTTTTTCTTGTAGTGCAAGTTTTAGTTATTTTGATCTATTAAATTGTGATTTGGATTTGGGTTGGGCCATCTTGCTTTGGGTTGGGCTGGGCTGAGATTGGATCAGGCCAAATCCACCCATTGACACCCTACTCTTATCTCTCTCAAACATAAAAAAGATGAGTTTCAAAATATTAATATGTATACTTGTGGGACTTGCCCTTTTATGTCCATGATAAATACAGAATGGACAACTAGGTATGGATAACAATATTTTTCCCTACCAAAAATGGATTTTTTATCTTTTTTTGAGGGGGGAGCTTAGAGCTCCATTCATTAGATTAAAGCAAGCACATAGATCATAACATATAGGTGAACCCACATAGCATCTGAAGCTATAGAAAACCAGCATCTAAATGAAACACAAAAGGGATAACTATAGAACCCATGAAGTACAATACAGAAAGATATGGAGAGGAAGCACCAAACTAACATCTACAAAAGACACCACAACTAAGCAGTCTGCTAGAAGAAAGAGCGCTTCTCCAATTCATAGAACAAGATCAAATAGATTTGAAGGATGTTTGAGCGATGCTGTGAGGAGACCAAGATGAGGGCCTGCTCTAGAGGAGGTACATTGCAACTTTTTTAGGCAACAAACTAAAGGACATAGTTTGGATGACGCACTTGTTGAAGAAGAGTGTGAATGAGCCACGAACCACGAGCTAAATCAAAAACTCCATAACCCCATATACAAAGACTTCAAAGACTTGATGACCTAAAATCAACACTTTGGAGACTTGACAGGTCTTAATGAAGTCAAAAAGATAATTCTACAAGGAGACAAAGAAGACTAAAAAAACAACAAAAAAAGTAGAAAAACAACAGAAGATGCTAGATATAAACACCAAAGGGCCACAATACGAAAAGGGAGAGAAAATTTCTACCCAAAATCTAAAATAGGACTCAGGTGGATAGGGAGAGGTGCCGAGGGAAAAACTAGGGGTTTAATAGCTGCACAGTTTCTTAGACTTACAACATGAGAGAAAAAGGGGGAATTGAAAGGAGCAATGATTAGTGGTAGTGGGAGAGTGGTAGAGGTGGAGAGGGCCGACATGGGGGAGGAGAAGATGGGGATGATGGCATAGGAGAACGAAAGGTTGGGGAGGGATAGGGGAGGTGGGGAAAGGAAGGATGTTAAAATGAGAGAGGGAGGGGGGGGAATGAGAAATGGAAATAGAGAGAGCAGGGGGGGGGTGAGGCGGAGGCATAGGAGGAGGGGAGGAGTTGATGGAGGCGGTAGGAAGGTGAGGAATAGGAAAGAAAACCCAACAAACAAAGAATAGAGGAGGAAGAGAGACATGAGAGGGGGGAGAAAACAACGGAGATACACAAAAAATATAGTAGGAGAGAAAGAGATCTGGAGGGGTGGAGGATGGGAAAGAGAGAGGGGGCAGGGGAGACATAGGGATAGGGGGAGGGGATAACATGGAGGGGACAAATTGGCAGAGGCAGAGAGGAGATATAAATACCAAGAGGGAGGAGGAAAAGAGTTCAGCCCCCCCTCCCTCAAACAAAGTTCTGTTGCAAGATCGGTGATGAGATCCATCAGGGAAGGGACTTTAGTCGGTGATGAACCCTCTTGCAAGGCCACTAGAGGAAGGACCTGCCTTGAGAACCCTAACAATGACACTAGGATTTCAGAGCAAAACACCCCGCAAGGAAGTAGAAACCCACCTCAAATGGTCACTGAGGGATCTTCTCATATGATTGATCACCTCCTTTTAATACATTTACCACCACTATGTCATTGCCACCATTTTACTTGTGACTATCGTTGGTTGTTGATGGAAGAGGAGAGAGAGAGAGAAACATCTCGTGCTACCTAGAAACCCTTGATGACATGATAGTATGCTCTTAGTGTGAACTACCTCTATCTTGGTGCACCACATGGATGTGCGCACTAAGAGTACACTCAATGAGTGGGTGCCAATTTATCTCCACTTATCTACTTGGCACCCACTCCATTAGATGTGCTTTTGGTGTGTATATATTTGGATGAGCAACTACTAGTGGGGACCAGCCTTCACCAGTACCCCCTTTTTGACTTTCTATCATCTCTACCCCTTTTAACCCCCCCCCCCCCTCCCCACACACACAAAGATAGGCAAATTTTGACCTAAAACATACTAACAACAAAGATTGAATATTTCATCATTTGATGCTACTTTTAGATGACAACTAATCTCAAAGGGTTATTTTTAACTCAAGTAAATTTTAGGGTTATTAAAAATATCAAGATTTTATGGTGAAACTTAGAATATTGATAGATTTTAGGGGGTAGTGTGTAAAAATCTCACAAACTTTTGCAAAATACATCTGAGTAGGCATTTGAATCAATATCATATTTAATCATACATTTTACATTTGAACAAATTTGATATATTGTGGACAAACAGTGTAATTATGTAGTGAATTGAAAAATGTGCCAGGAAAACTAAATCTTATTCAACAATTACGTACTCCAAAACATATCAGATTTAACTTATCAAATCCCAAATTTGTTTATTAAGCATCATGCATATATTCGATCATATTAAAGGAGCCAAAAAGTTAGATAGGTATGTATCAAAACATTTATATAGGTAACCAACAAGATGAGGTTGGATTCTGATCACGTTTCATATTTGTCACCCATGAAGCAACGAGCACCCACTATGGATGCAAATCATGAGACCCATCCACACAAATCACTTGATGATGGCATTTTCCATTCTCACATAGCATGCTGTATTTTTTGTGATTTGTTTTTTGAATTTATTGAAAAATTTTAGAAGATTCTCTCATTTAAGTCACATAAAGGCTAAACTGGTCATTTCATCATTCAGAAGATGCCAAAAGTCTAGAATCATGGAACTACATTCTAATGATCACATGAATAATTTGGTCTCATGCTTTAGAAATCAATTTCATCGCCTAATATTTAAAATGACACTATTTCAAATTACTATATGTACTATGCGTAAATCTATAACTACAGTTTGAAATTTGAAATAAATAGATAAATAAATAACATTGTCAAAATATAACGATTATTTCCACATGGTCCATAATCCAAAATTACGACTTCAAGAAAGTTCTTGTAGAAACTTATCATAAAATCACCATAAAATGGGTTAAAAGCGACCAACTTGTAAAAATTCATAGTAAAGAGCAGCTTTAGAAAAATTGACAACATTTAGGTATCAAATGTTGACAATTTTATCTGAAGCATCAAGCAGCTTTCACAAGTCCGTCAGTGGCTCCTTAGAACTATGAACGATAACAGTAAAATTGTCCACACTTGGGCCCTCAATGTTAGGTGCTGATCATCGGACGTTAACTATTGGGTGTCGATTGTTGTCATTGGTCATTGGTGGTCGGGTGCAGGCCGTCGTTGGTCGTCGACCGCTATCATCAACTGCTTAATGTCGAACGTTGGACGTTGATTGTGGGTGCCAAAATGAGAGCAGAGATTGTAGTGTCCATTATGTAAATCTTATATGAAAAAGAAATGGGGGAAAATAATTTATAGGGTCTCATCAAAGATATCAAAATTCATAAATTTTAGGTAAAATATTTTAATAAATTAACTTTTCAGAGATACCAAATAAGTCATTATATTACATTTTTTCTTTAAATATTTTTTTACATGGGAATTTACGGACTCTAAAATCTAACGAAGATTCATCTTAATTAACCTTCTTTCTAATAGTCTAAGTTCATGTCAATTAGGCAAACCAGTCAAACGGTGTTATTAAACCCCTGTTTTGAACGTCTAGATGGGATCAATTACTGGTGAGCCTTTTTTGTTTGGGCCTATGAAACTTAATTTTCACATTGATGCATTTCATTGATATACCTTTTTATGCAAGCTTGTTAAATGTTGAAGGTGCTAGGAATGGAAGTATCTATAGCGATGGACAAATGACAAAGGTAGAAGAAATAGGGGGAAGAAGGAATCAAACCACACAAACATCTGAAATTTTTAGACGATTTGGAGAGACGATGTATTTTCTTACTAGGGGTGTAAATAGGTTGGAGTCGAATATAAAAATTATTATTTCTATATCCAAATCTGGTAAAATTTATTAAAAAAATATCAAATTTGAATTCAGATGCGGATATAACAATTTCTATATTCGAATTCGTTTCTTCAAATTATTAAAAATCAGATGGTATTGAATATGAACATATTTGGAAAATCATATTAAAAAATTAGATAATTAGATATTTGTATAATATAATATATATATATTATCGGATTCAAAAATCAATAATCGAATAGTTTCTGCATTCGATTCCAATAGATTATTAGATATATCCAAATTTGAATCCAATTTGTTATCGATGGTTAAATGGGTATTCGAATCCTATAATTTTTATCGAAATCAAATTAGATAATTGAATTTGTAGATATTTTTTGTTGTACTACTTTCTACGTATATGGTCACTTTGATTTCTTTTTCTTCTTACACCAATCATTATATGAGATGTTGCCTATAAATAGAAGTAATTTAGGGCAACGCGATATGAGTATAATTATAATAATACCCCTAAAATTTTCCCCTCGAGGCTTCTGCCGCCAAACCCCCAAAGAGAAGGGGGTGCTGCCCTCCTGCAACCCCCCAAGACAGGGGAAAGCCTGCCAAGATAGGGATCAAGCTCCACACTCCTCTCCAATAGAAGGTAGTTTATTTTGGATCTTGGGCCAAACATATATGAATGTCCAATTAATCAAAATAAAACTAAATCTAATTATGCTGCTCTATCAAACCCTCCTTTTAACCTCTTAATGAGCACAATTTCTGGTGAGCTTGTCTATTGGGCTTACGAAACTTGGGCTCTAGTTTGTGCCTGTGAACTTGGGCTGTCATATGTAGGACACATCTCACTGATATATACCGTGCAACTTGTTAAATTGTTGAAGGTGGTCTATTGTTGTTCTTTGGCCAAATGTAATGCCTAATTAACCCACATATAACTAAATACCATTACTTGGATTTAGCTTTTAATTTTTACATTTGTATTTAGTTCCATTTAAGGTGGCATATTGTCCGGCAATAAAATCTTACCAAACAATGGGCATTCTATAAAACCTGCCCACTTCAATGAGCTAGCTATTAAGAATGTGTTATGCTATAATCTAAACACAGATAATTCGACAGCATAGTCAAATTACTATTAGTGAAAGATAATTTCTACCTAGTTCCTTATGAAATTCAGTAAACAGCAATAACTGATTCTCTTTAGTGCAAGTAAAAAAAATTATGCTGATAATTTCTACCTTAAGAAGTTCAGTAAACAACATTAACTTATTATCTTTACTCCAGGTAAAATAAAGGGAAACTTATTTATATATCCCTAAAATCTTTCATATTCAGTTATATATATCTTCAACATTCAACCATTAGCTTGTATATCTCTTAAATCCAAAGAAAACATCATATATACTCCTATTGTTAATTTGATTCCGTCTATTTAACTACACAGTTGAGTTAAGAGAAGAAAATGACTTCAGCACGATCTTCTCTCTCCCCTCCCCTCGTCTAAACCACTATTTCTTCTCTCGTGAAGGTATTTCTGTCTTTTTTTATCTCTTTTGATAGTTCCGTATAGTTGAGGATGAAATATTTTTCAAATTCTGATGGCCAATTATCATAGAGATATAATTGATATTTTTTTCTCAATTTGAAGGGTATAGTTGGATTTTGGAGATATGTTATTAAGTATGAAAGATTTTAAGGGTATGCTGATAGCCCACGAATGCGTCGTTAAACACGTGACTAACAAACTCAAATATTCGGCCTACACTAAAGATTTTAACAGTAGTTAAGTGATGAGAGCCGAGTCGAATCCACAGGGAAAAAGATTTTAGAGTTGAAAACCTTAGGTTTTTATTTAGGAAAATAATGTGGTGATATTTAAACTAAGTTGCATTAAATAAAACTAAACTAATTAAACTAAGTAAATAGAGAGAGAGATAAAGAGTGGATTAGAGACAAAGAGACAAAGTTCTGAAATTGCATTTCACTAAACAAAATGATCAATAACGACTGTTTTATACTAAACCAAATAAAGATTCAACTATCCTAAGAAAATCTGGGAATTAGATAGAGAAAGGAGAGAGAGAACGAAAGAGAGAGAGAGAGAGAGAAAAAAGATGAGAGAGAAAAGAGAGAGACGAAAGAGAGAGAAAACAAGAGAGAGAGAGAGAGAGGATAGAAGAGAGAAACAAGAAAGAGAGAGAGCGAAAAGAGAGAGAGCGGAGAGAGAAGAGAGAGGCGAGAGAGAGAGAGAGAAGAGAGAGACAAGAGAGAGGAGAGAGGAGAGAGAAGAGAGAGAGAGAGAAGAGAGAGAGAGAAGAGAGAGAAGGCGAGAGGAGAGAGAAGAGAGAGAAGGCGAGAGGAGAGAGAAGAGAGAGAGAGGAGAGAGAGAGAGAGAGAGAAGAGGAGCGGCTCCTCTACGTGCATGCGAAAGCATGCACGTGGAGGAGGCGGCTGGAGCACGTGGGCGTGGCAGGGGCGTGGGGCAGCGGCAGGCGGGCGGCCCGAGGTGCGCGTGCGGGGCGCGCGGGCGCGGGGGCTCGCGCGCGGGCAGGCGGGCGGAGGCAGCGCCGGGCGTGTGGGCCAGGCGGGCGCGGGGAGGCAGGGGCACGCGCGCGGGGCAGCAGGGCGCGCGTGCGCGCTGGTTGGCGGCTGGGCGCGGGGCTGCTGCTGCTTGCTGTGCGAGAAAGAGAAACCGAGGGAGAGGAAGAAAGAGAAGGGGAAGAAGAGGAGAGGAGGAAGAAGAAAGAGAAGGAGGAAAGGGATCAGAGGAGACACTACAAGAAAATGCGCTATTTCCGACGGACTGAATCCGTCGGAAATCCGTCGGAAAAGGCGCATTCCGACCGCTTTCCGTCCAAAGCTCGTCGGAAACCTTCCGTCGGAAATACTTGGTCAGAATTTCCGACGGATGACAATTCCGTCGGAATTCGGTCGAAACCTCCGACAGATATAATCCGTCGGTAAAGCCGTCAATATTTTCCGACGGAATTGCCGACGGTGTTTAGCCGTCGGTAATTTATCAGTTCCGACGGATACTTATCCGTCGGCCAATCCGTCAGTATTTTCCGACGGGAGTACCGACGGTCTTTTTTCGGCGGTAATTTATAAGTTCCGACGAATACTTATCCGTCGAAAAATCTGTCAAAAAATACACATATATATATTTTTTAAATAGGCAAATAAAAATGATTTGTCAACATTGCTACAATGTCAAACCTGCTACAATATTCATAAATTTAACAAATACTAACAATCAATATAAAATCATAAAATACAATAAATATAAAATCATATAGAATATGAATACAAAAATCAACATAGATCTGCTGGATCGTCTGCTGTCCCTGCCTCGTCATTGTCTGGAGCTGGATCCTATATTAAAACAAATTAAAATGAGAAACATTAATAATAAATAAAAGACATACAGTATTTTAAAAAATGAAATTTAAAACATGTGATTATTTCTCAAGCTTAATACAATACTATTTTTAGATCCATCATTTTCTTGGGTGTTTTTTAGATCCGTCTTTGAATGCCCAACCCAATCCGGAGATCCAAATTGGATTCCGTCAGTTCCCACACGTCACTTTAACCACCCGGTCGTGTCGGAGAAATGGCACGTCGATCGGATCCCTATTTGGGATTTTAGACCCCCGAGTTGCGTCTTTTAACTATTTATATATGCTTGGCCGTGTTTTTAGATCCGTCCTTTGAATGCCCAACCCAATCCGGGGATCCAAATTGGATTCCGTCAGTTTCTACACGTCACTTTAACCCACCCGGTCGTGTCGGAGAAAACGACACGTCGATCGGATCCCTATTTGGGATTTTGGACCCCCGGTTGTGTGTTTTAACCTTTTATATATACTTGCCCGTTTTTACATCCGTCCTTTGAATGCCCAACCCAATCCGGAGATCCAAATTGGATTCTGTCAGTTTATACATGTCACTTTAACCCACCCGGTCGTGTCGGAGAAAACGGCACGTCGATTGGATCCCTATTTGGGATTTTGGACCCCCGGGTTGCGTGTTTTAACCATTTATATATAGTTGACCATGTTTTTACATCCGTCCTTTGAATGTCCAACCCAATCCGGGGATCCAAATTGGATTCTGTCAGTTTCTACACATCACTTTAACCCACTCGGTCGTGTCGGAGAAAACGGCACGTCGATCGGATCCCTATTTGGGATTTTAGACCCCCAGGTTGTGTGTGTTTGACCCTTTATATATACTTGGGTGTTTTTTAGATCCGTCATTTGAATGCCCAACCCAATCCGGAGATCCAATTGGATTCCGTCAGTTCCCACACGTCACTTTAACCCACCCGGTCGTGTCGGAGAAAACGGCACGCCGATCCGATCCCTATTTGGGATTTTGGTCCCCCGGGTTGTGTGTTTTGACCCTTTATATATATACTTGGGTGTTTTTTAGATCCGTCAATTGAACGCCCGACCCAATCCGGAGATCCAAATTAGATTCCGTCAGTTCCCACACGTCACTTTAACCTACCTGGTCGTGTCGGAGAAAACGGCACGCCGATCCGATCCCTATTTGGGATTTTGGACCCCCGGTTGCGTGTTTTAACCATTTATATATGGTTGACCGTGTTTTTAGATCCGTCCTTTGAATGCCCAACCCAATCCGGGGATCCAAATTGGATTCCGTCAGTTTCTACACGTCACTTTAACCCACCCGGTCGTGTCGGAGAAAACGGCACGTCGATTGGATCCCTATTTGGGATTTTGGACCCCCAGGTTGCGTGTTTTAACCATTTATATATGGTTGACCGTGTTTTTAGATCCGTCCTTTGAATGTCCAACCCAATCCGGGGATCCAAATTGGATTCCGTTAGTTTCTACACGTCACTTTAACCCACCCGGTCGTATCGGAGAAAACGGCATGTCGATTGGATCCCTATTTGGGATTTTGGACCCCCGGGTTGCATGTTTTAACTATTTATATATGGTTGACCGTGTTTTTAGATCCGTCCTTTGAATGTCCAACCCAATCCGGGGATCCAAATTGGATTCCGTTAGTTTCTACACGTCACTTTAACCTACCCGGTCGTGTCGGAGAAAACAGCACGTCGATCGGATCCCTATTTGGGATTTTAGACCCCCGGGTTGTGTGTTTTGACCCTTTATATATACTTGGGTGTTTTTTAGATCCGTCATTTGAATGTCCAACCCAATCCGGAGATCCAAATTGGATTCCGTCAGTTCCCACACGTCACTTTAACCCACCCGGTCGTGTCGGAGAAAACGGCACGCCGATCCGATCCCTATTTGGGATTTTGGACCCCCGGGTGGTGTGTTTTGACCCTTTATATATATACTTGGGTGTTTTTTAGATCCGTCAATTGAACGCTCGACCCAATCCAGAGATCCAAATTGGATTCCGTCAGTTCCCACACGTCACTTTAACCCACCTGGTCGTGTCGGAGAAAACGGCACACCGATCCGATCCCTATTTGGGATTTTGGACCCCCGGGTTGCGTGTTTTAACCATTTATATATGGTTGACCGTATTTTTAGATCCGTCATTTGAATGCCCAACCCAATCCGGTTATCCAAATTGGATTTCGTCAGTTTCTACACGTCACTTTAACCCACCCGGTCGTGTCGGAGAAAACGACACGTCGATTAGATCCCTATTTGGGATTTTGGACCCCCGGGTTGCGTGTTTTAACCATTTATATATGGTTGACCGTGTTTTTAGATCCGTCCTTTAAATGTCCAACCCAATCCGGGGATCCAAATTGGATTCCGTCAGTTTCTACACGTCACTTTAACCCACCCGGTCGTGTCGGAGAAAACGACACGTTGATCGGATCTCTATTTGGGATTTTGGACCCCCCTCGTCAGAGATTGATATTGCAAAGGCAGATATGGGGGGATTAAAATAATAAAAATTTAAAGTAAAAAAAATGAAGAGAAAGAGGAATGTATACAATTAACTTATATTAAGTTATATAAACTAAACAGAAATGTTTCTTGCTTTAAAGCACACACACTTAACTTGTAGAAATATAATTTTCTGTTAAACTGATAAGACATATGTTGAAAAATAAATGAGTAAAGAAGATGACATCCTAGAAAGTCAAGCCTATGAAGGAATTAGGCTGACCAAAAATAGATGACTCTAAGAAAATAACTGTTTGAGGAGATGATCAATCTGGAGGTACAACATATTCCTGTGTTCCTGCACATATAGCTTTATCATTTCAGCTGCTTCTTTTTTTACGTCAAGATGACTTTTCTTAGTAGCCCAGCACTCCGCTCCATACAATGTGGTAAGTTTGGCTATCATTTTATATGATCAATTTTAATAATGGGAACAATTTCCAATGTGCAAACATCTACATTAAAATGAAATGCACCAACTTAGAATAGGGATAAAATGGGAGGGTGCACTAATGGTTCTTGCACTGTGCAGGCCCTTTTTTTTTTTTGCTTCTGTGATGATATGTACCCTCCCATTTTCCACCATTACCAGTAGATTAGTTAATTCATCACTTGTTCAATTAGGTTCAATTTCTTTCTTTCTTTATCAAATTTTCACTGGTTGGAGACATGGAGTAGATGATCCAGAAAGGAGTTGTTGGGAAAAGGTAAGCTTGTTAGGTTGAAGAAAATGAAATAATTTCAGTAAATCTGTTGGGAGGTTAACATCAAAAAGCACTTTAAGATGATATAATTCAGTTAATCACTTGTGAGGTTAACTTCAAGTTCATGCATGTGATTATGAAAGTTAGTTGGCTTTTAGGCACAACTATAATTTCTATAGTCCCCCATGTATTTCCCAATCTTATACATTGGAATAACAGAAAAACTACTTCTCCATCACTCTATTTCTATGAAATGTAATGTTTGGAATAAGAGAAAAAGTAATTCTCCATCACTCTTTTCATTTCTATGAAATGTAAATATTGGAATAAGAGAAAAACTGTTTCTCCATCACTCTATTTCTATATTCCCCCGGTGGGAAGGGGAGGGGGGTCGGGTGCAGGGGGGAGGGGGGCCGGGTGGGAAGGGGAGGGGGGTGTGTGCAGGCAGGGCCGGGTGGGAGGGGAGGGGGACCGGGTTGGGGGGGGGGGGGCATCCTGCAGGGGGGGAGGGGGCCAGGTGGGAAGGGGAGGGGGGCCGGGTGCAGGAGGGAGGGGGGTCGGGTGCAGGGGGGAGGGGGGCATCGCGCAGGGGGAGGGTGGCCGGGTGGGAAGGGGAGGGGGGTGTGTGGCAGGCAGGGCCGGGTGGGAGGGGAGGGGGGCCGGTGGGGGGGGGGGCATCCCGCAGGGGGGAGGGGGCCAGGTGGGAAGGGGAGGGGGGCCGGGTGCAGGAGGGAGGGGGGCCGGGTGCAGGGGGGAGGGGGGCATCGCGCAGGGGGGAGGGGGGCCGGTGGGAAGGGGAGGGGGTGGTGTGCAGGCAGGGCGGGTGGGAGGGGAGGGGGGCCGGTGGGGGGGGGGGGGAATCCCGCAGGGGGGAGGGGGCCATGTGGGAAGGGGAGGGGGGCCGGGTGCAGGAGGGAGGGGGGCGGGTGCAGGGGGGAGGGGGGCATCGCGCAGGGGGGAGGGGGGCCGGGTGGGACTCACCGGGGAGAGGGGCGCCGGCGGCGAGCGGCGCAGGGGCGGCGGCGAAGGCGTATCGGCGACCGGCGGAGAGAGAGAGGAGAGAGAGAGAAGAGAGAGGAGAGAGAGAGAGAGAGAGAGAGAGAGAGAAGAGAGAGAGAGAGAGGAGAGAGAGAGAGAGAGAGAGAGAGAGAGATAGAGAGAGAGAGAGAGAGAGAGAGGGAAAGAGGGGTTTCGCGGGACAAGGTATAGGAGCTTTACCGACGGATATTCCGACGGCAATATGTCTGTCGGAATATCCGTCGGTATGCTTTCATCCGACGGATATGTCTGACGGAAATATTGTCGTCGAACGGCCGACGGATATTCCGACTGACATATTGCTGTCGGAATATCCGTCGGAATTACCGACGGACAATAATCCGTCGGAAATGTCCGTCGGTAATCCCGCTTTTTCTTATAGTGAGAGAGGGAGAGAGAGAAGGTGAGAAAGAGAATAATGAGAGAGAGAGGTGAGGGTTTATAAAATAGTAGAGAAAGAGAGGAAGGGGGAGAGAAGAAAGGAAGGAGAGATTTTTGAAAATAGGAGATGAGATTTTTAAAAATAAGAAAGTGTTTTAAAAATTATAGAATCTCTCCTTATTCTCTCTTGCTTCAATCCAATCCATTGGCCCATTTGACACTTATTTCTTGGCCCATTAATCCTGCAAATACAACACAATAGAGATTAATCAATTATCATTTTTTGTAATAAAGTGACGATGAATTTGTGTGAAATTAAGGACCATAAGATAATAAAATAACATGATTATCATCAATAACAGCGCAATTATCACACCCCCCAACTTACTCATTGAGTCCCTTAGCAATGCACACAGTGAATAATTGGGACAAACAAGAGTTCAAAACATCATACTTCATGACAAGGAAATAAGAATGATGCTTAATCATAAGTATTTCAAGTTCTAGTTGAGAGTGTCAAAGGCAAATATGTCAGTTCATGTCATTAGACAGTTCCTCAAGATACACACAAAATTTCATGACATTTGTTCAATGTTTGAGCATCAAAAAGAGGATGCATGTGCTTTTTACCTATCACTCAAGGATGGTATCAACTCTACACTCCTTAATTCGATCCTCGAATTACAGGTAGCTTTCACTCTGCCTAATTCTTTTTTTCATACTCTTTTTTTTTTCTTTTCGTTTACATGGTGCTGCACTTCTCTTCACCGTTTGACGCGAGCCTCAACTCTTACCTTAGGAGCCACAGGCCCGGTTACTAAGATTAGGGGCATTTTCCATGTTTCTTTTTTTTTCTTTTTTCTTTTTTACTACTCCACACATTTTCACATTTATTTGTAGGCAGGTAGCTTTTTCCCCACGATTGGTCATCAATAGGAATGTAGAATATCAATCAATCAACATGAATGTTCGGTAAAACTCTCATAATCCATTTGAATAGCTCAAAATAATACTTTACTGTGTTGATGAAATTTCAAATGTATTTTGAGGAAGATGCTAAAAACATAACTAGTTAACTCACCCCTTCAACTCACCACCTTCACAACTACACAATATGAGTCAAGTTAGAAGCAAAAAAAAATTTCTTGCATGAAATATGAAGCATGAAGCACAATGTTAGGGACAAAAATTTGAAATACAATTTGTCTCTCCCCCCAACTTAAATGACATTGTCCTCAATGACATAAAAGTAATGACAATAGAATAAAGCCAATGTAAGTTAAGAAAGGAGAGATGCAACCTGATGATCACATGCGGGTGGTTGCACACTAACTTCATCAAAGGATAGTGGCCAGCAAACCCTAAGACACAAAATAAAAACGAAATCAATAGAAATCAATTTTCCTAAAAATATTGGGTTGCCTCCCAACAAGCGCTAAGTTTAATGTCTTCAGCCAGACACATGGGGGGAACAAGCTCACGTAACACCCCCAATCAATTGACACCAATTCTTGCTTTGTAAGGCATCATCGGCCATGGTGGGTCAAGTGGTCCAAATGTACCTTGCAGATTAGTAAATGATAGAGAAATTGAGGCATTCAGGATCATATCTTCAATTGAGAATATTTCATTTGTACGCTTAAGATCTTTATATGTGTTGAGCACTTCAATTTGGACTTTATTATTTTCTCATTTTCACCCACAACTTCCATTTTCAGATCCTCTTTCATGATGTTCAGGTCAGATTGAGTTGAATGCTCAGAGGATTGTTTAAACTCCACGGGCTGACTTGTGTCAAAAATAGTAGCATGATCTGGAATAAAATGGATATGACTTTCAACACAAGGATGCTTAAAAGCTTCAAGTGTAGTTGACCAATCAGCTAGTGATAGCATGTCCATGAACATGTTGGATTTGCCAAGGTTAGGGTGAGGTAGGAATTCTATGTCTTTCTCAACATCAAGAGAGACCCAGTCAATGTGGACTTTAGGCAGAATTGCTAATTCATCTCTTACCCAATAAGAATGATTGATGATTACACCCAGCTCTTTCTCCACACTCACTTCTTCTTTGTCACCCACTTGAAACAATGTCACATCAAACTTGGACCCAACATCTAGATGACATTCTTTTTCGTCTCCCCACAACTTGAGTTCAGCTAACTCACTAGAGCTTTCCTCAAGTATGACATTATGGATGAAGTCTTCTTGATGATCAGTTTCAAGTTGGGCCAAGAGTATGAATTGATTTTTAGTGGCACCCATCTCCTCTTGATTTGACTCATTAATATTATCTCTTATTTTCCAAGTGGGCATGTCCACAATCATATTGGACTGAGAAGTTTCGAATGGAATTTGAGAATCAAGTTGTTGGTCACAATCAAGATAATGATGTTCATGATTGTCAATGGGTTGACAAGGTGATTGGCCATCTTTCCTCCTTTTGATTTCTATGAGTTGAGCAATCAGGAGGTCAGTTTTGACAAAGGATTGCTCTAATTCTTGTTGTTTATGGGCGAATGTTTGCTCAAAGACTTGTTGGTTATCATGGAATTTTTGCATAAATTGCCCAAATTGATCATCAAATAGGCCTGATTGTGGGGGAGAAGTATAAGTGGACTGTGGATATACATGTCCCTCATGATGGCTTTTGTCATGAATGTCAATGTGGCATTGGGCCCAATGTTGAAAGTTGTGGATAGGTGGACTTTGGGCTTGGGCCAGAATAGGTTGATCTCTAAGTGTTAAATGTGGCATTACTTCTCCAAGTGGTTGGAAGGGTGTGCCTTCAGGAGCATTTGTTAAGCACACCGGCAGATCAATGCCAAAAATTTTTTGATCGAACCATGATATGATTTCGGCACCTAGAAAGGGTCCTTGAATTTCCCCTTGAGGATCTTGATAGAGTAAACTCAATTTTTCAGGGGAGACACCTTGGTCAACTTTTGAGTAAGGAGTGGGTGTGGATAACACTTGAAAGGTTTGGGTCTGTTCTTGGGTTGAGGGAGGTGATGAGATGTAACATGGGTCAACATATTTCCTCCACCCTGAATCATACATGTGATCTTTAATTGGGTGACCATGAATCAGATGGGCTTGAGTCCATTTGGAGCCATTGGACTGGTAAGTAGAGGTTGATGATAAAGTGGGTTAGGTTGAGAGTGAATACCATAATGGGCTGATCCAATTTGTCCAAATGATGTGCCCATTTCATAACCATGATTGTCAACCACATAAATCCTCTTTTTTTTGTTTTTTTATTATTTTTTTTTGTTTTTGAAATATTTGATTTTTTATAAATATTTTCACACAAGTTAGCAACAATTAATCCTATGACACCTATGGTTCCTAAAATAAACATTTGATTTCTCACTAATCAACTGAGGCCTAACTCAAATCCACTCTCAAGCCCGTTAACCGGCCAGGTAAGAGGTGGGAGTGGGAGGTTCCCCCTGCTCTCGCAGGGACCTAATTAAATAACCACTTGTCCACTTAGGCGTTTGCCTATGAACCTCTAGCCTTAGACACCAGTTTTCAAACTTGATAGTGAGCCCAAGTGGGCCTAAGTCTCAAAGCGAACCCTAGGTCAAGTTTCTACTTTCTTTTATTGGACTTGGGAATGCAAAAGATGCAGGAAGTTGTGGTTTGTGGGCTAAGGAAGGGTGATCAAATCCCCACCTTTATTTTGTTAAGGAAATTGCCCTTAAAGTATTTTAGAAATGATGTGCACACCACAAAATCAAGCAAGGGGTTCTATGCAAGCATGGCAATGCATGATCATGATTTTAAGAAAGTTGAAATTCTCACCTTGCCTCCCGCAATCTTCGACAAGAAAGGAAACTTTTCAAAAAGGAAACTTACCTAAAGATGAAAGTCTAAATGATGCATGTCCTAAAGATGGAAAGTTTCTAATCTTGACATGACATCTTTTATTGGATTCAAGTGATTGATTTTTTTGATTTTTTTTTTATTATTAATTGTCTAAACATGGCAACTAAGAAAAGGAAACTCAATCAAGAGAGTTTTAATGGTACTTACCTTCAACGCAATCCCTCGTTCTTTTGGAAATGAAAACAAATGGAAAGAGTGAGAGAAGGAAACTCACCTCACTTACCCTTTTTTTTCATGTAATTTTCAGATTTTTTTCACATGTTATTTGATACCTACAAAAAGAAAGAAAATGTTAGCCTGAATATATACAAAAAACACCAAAATTATCAAAACTAAAAATCTAATTCCCCGACAACGGCGCCAAAAATTGATAGCCCACGAATGCGTCGTTAAACATGTGACTAACAATCTCAAATATTCGGCCTACACTAAAGATTTTAACAGTAGTTAAGTGGTGAGAGCCGAGTCGAATCCACAGGGAAAAAGATTTTAGAGTTGAAAACCTTAGGTTTTTATTTAGGAAAATAATGTGGTGATATTTAAACTAAGTTGCATTAAATAAAACTAAACTAATTAAACTAAGTAAATAGAGAGAGAGATAAAGAGTGGATTAGAGACAAAGAGACAAAATTCTGAAATTGCATTTCACTAAACAAAATGATCAATAAAGACTATTTTATACTAAACCAAATAAAAATTCAACTATCCTAAGAAAATCTGGGAATTAGATAGAGAAAGGAGAGAGAGAATAAAAGATGAGAGAGAAAAGAGAGAGACGAAAGAGAGAGAAAACAAGAGAGAGAGAGAGAGGATAGAAGAGAGAAACAAGAAAGAGAGAGAGCGAAAAGAGAGAGAGCAGAGAGAGAAGAGAGAGGCGAGAGAGAGGAGAGAGGAGAGAGAGACGAGAGAGAGGAGAGAGAGAGAGAGAGAGGAGAGAGAAGAGAGAGAGAGAAAAGAGAGAGAGCGGAGAGAAAGCGATAGGAGAGAAGAGAGAGAAGGCGAGAGGAGAGAGAAGAGAGATAGATGAGAGAGACGAGAGAGAGCGAGAGAGAAGAGGAGCGGCTCCTCTACGTGCATGCAAAAGCATGCACGTGGAGGAGGTGGTTGGAGCACACGGGCGTGGCAGGGGCGCGGGCAGCGGCAGGCGGCGGCCAGGGGCGCGCGTGCGGGGCGCGCGGGCACGGGGGCTCACGCGCGGGCGCGGGCAGGCGGGCGGAGGCAGCGGCCGGGCGTGCGGGCCAGGCGGGTGAGGGGAGGCAAGGGCGCGCGCGCGGGGCAGCAGGGCGCGCGTGTGCGCTGGGCTGGCACCTGGGCGCGGGGCTGCTGCTGCTTGGTGTGCGAGAAAGAAAAACCGAGGGAGAGGAAGAAAGAGAAGGGGAAGAAGAGGAGAGGAGGAAGAAGAAAGAGAAGGAGGAAAGGGATCAGAGGAGATAGGGAGAGAGAGAAGGTGAGAAAGAGAATAATGAGAGAGAGAGGTGGAGGGTTTATAAAATAGTAGAGAAAGAGAGGAAGGGGGAGAGAAGAAGGAAGGAGAGATTTTTGAAAAATAGGAGGTGATTTTTAAAAATAAAAAAGTGTTTTAAAAAATTAATAGAATCTCTCCTTTATTCTCTCTTGCTTCAATCCAATCCATTGGCCCATTTGACACTTTATTTCTTGGCCCATTAATCCTGCAAATACAACACAATAGAGATTTAATCAATTATCATTTTTTTTAATAAAGTGACGATGAATTTGTGTGAAATTAAGGATCATAAGATAATAAAATAACATGATTATCATCAATAACAGCGCAATTATCATATGCAGATAAATTTTCTTAAAATAAACTATGCTCATCAAATTAAGAAATCAATCATTCTTACACTTATTTACTTGATTACCAAATAGATCTAAAATAAATTTGAAAGGGGAAGAGGGCAGATTATCTATGATCCAATTTGATCTTAGTTTAAGGGACTAGAACTGCAATTGATGCCTCCTAAATTAGGTTTTAAACCATACGAAAGTATGAAAGTAAAAATAAATAACCTAGTTAACTTAGAAAAGATGGGAGAATTGTTCTAACATTCGAACCTTACAGAGAATCAATGGCCAACAAATTAGAAAAACAGAGGAGAAAATCTCTCTACTACAATCCAGAAATGGAAGAAGAATTCACAAGGTGGTCATAGATTTTGGACAGAGGGGAAGGGTAGGAAAGCCCTATAAATAGATGGGTATTCCTAAGGGTGTTCAATAAACAGTTCAACCTGAAAAATGGAACCGAATTGAATCGACCGGTTCGGTTTGGTTTGGGTTGAAGAGTCTCAAAGTTCAGTTCGGTTCTCCATTGGGAAACCGAATGAACTGAATATTTTAAATATTATTTAATAATAAGTAATATCACAAATGAAAGCTTAGCCTAGTGGCTAGTGCCTCCCATTTCTCATGAGGCGGTCCTGAGTTTGAGTTCGAAACTTAGGACCACCGAACCACCCTTAATGTGTTTTTTTTTTCCAGTTCAAGAACAAGAGTTCGGTTCGGTTTCGATTCACCCAAAAAATAAGGTGAATCGGACCAAATCGAATCATATTCACCCCTAAGTATTCCTCATTGGAACAACACACAAAAGGAGACTTGAGAAAGCCCTCATAACCGGAGTCATCCCCTTCACTCACCTAGTTTCTACAAGAATTACATAAGTATCCCTCTTACTCAAATACTTGCAAGAGTGTCTCTGTAAACATGCTAAATTAAGATAATCCTGCTAGTTAAACATGAGGGCAGAAATATAATTAATGGTTGCCCAGAAATATATCATAGGGGCAATTTTACAATGTGGTGATTTTCTCACTGTGAGGTCAAGATATAGGAACATCTTCTAATTCTAATTAGATTTTAATTTAAGTTAGTCATATTTATCTGATAAATACCACTTTGACTTGATAACCGGCTAAATGGAGATATCTCTTGACTAATAAGGGAGATAGTCTATTTATCTTTTATCTGTTATAAAAACTGATAAGCAAAATTCCAAGATTAATCTTGCAATAATAATGACTGAATTGTAAGAAAATAATTTTATTAGGGAAAAGAGAGAGAAATGCTTACTTTTGGCCAATAGAATTACTAATATATTATCTATCTTATTATCATTGCAAGATTGATTTTACAATAAATATTTCTCAACCTGATAAATATTGACAACTCTATCTCACCCTCTCACGTTTGATAATTTTATTCTACCAAACCTAAAACGTTGATATCTAGAGACGGATCGATTAATCTGTCCAATTATAGAAAGGGGACCTAACAGATCATTTCACGTTGTAAGAGAGATTTTTTTTTTTTTGCACAGAAGGGAACGAATCCCCTGCTGCACAGATGACAGAACTTGGGTTCGGCAGTGGGCCTTCTTGTCTTATTGGGCCGGGTGTTGTACATTGTTGGGCTTACGGGCAACGGACTTGGCTGTGGGCTTGAAACTACAGTTTATACACAAAAGAATCCTTGTAAACTTTGGATTTCCATTCCCTGTTTGCATCCTTAGGTTAGAAATTATTCAATTCCTTTTTCATGTTGTTTATTGAACACATTAGCGTTGATACCTCCATGACCAACAAAAGTGAATTTTGCATAGAAAGCATCATTAGGAAAACAATTATAATTAAATTTGTCACTTTTAGATTTAAATGTACGGATTAATTATTTCATTAAAGTGTAATTTGTACGTACGCCTAAAGACCACAGAATATTTGTTGTTTCACACAACGTTTTAAGAATAAAAAGCTCACTTAATGTATGCTAAAGGCAAATTAATTTCTGATGTATTTTTACATATTGTGATTACGTTACTGCATGGTTTCTCTCCTCCGATGTCTCTTCCCAGGTCAATTGCGAGGGACTCTACTCTATAGTAATAATCTCAAATATCATATATAAATGCCCTTGTCGGACTATTATAAGGACTGATATCTGTGGGAAATGTTAGTATTATATATGGCCTCTGGAGAGAACAACACTGTCATTGCTAATGCTCAGCATCCTACAAGCCTTCTCACGGAAATGATGAAGTTTTTTATCTGTCTAAGATAGTGCATATCTGACCATCGCAAGGTGGGTCTCCAACAGTTCCTTTTGAGAAGAGCCATGACGTACGTACGGGTGTTAATTTATATATATAGCCAGAGAGCTTGCTGCATATTTGCAGGTTCTGGGAACTGGGGAGGAAATTACTAGAGACTAGAGAGGGAGGAGAAACGAAACGTCCAGAGCGCGAGGGGGGCCTCTCTCTCCAATCTCCATCCCTGCTGCAGGTGGGAACATTATTAACATGAGAAATGCTTTGTACACATTGGGACGGTCAAATACGCCAACGTGGAAGGACCGAGTTCGTTCCCATTCGCCCACGTTGTGAAGCTGCCATCTCACCTTTAGCCTCCATGTCAACAGCCATTAAAATGCATCACTTCTC
>CM024759.1:66579103-66679177 GCA_014218235.1 Colocasia esculenta | reverse complement strand
ATGTTCTCCCATCTCATTTTGTCTTTTAGAATAGATACTACACTTTACATGTTCTAATAGGGTCTTCTTTGTGTTTCTTTTGATTGACAGGCAAGCAAGCAAAGTCTACGAGAAGCTCTGGTGCTCTGGCCGGTTGGAGGACTAGAAGAAGGTCACAACATCAATTCTCCCGCATTCAGAGAACGCGACGGCCTGGGGTGACGCGACATAGACGCGTCGATTTCCACTGACGTGATACTAGAGACGCAGCGGCCATGACGACCGCGACACCAGGTCAGTTTCCTGTTCTCTTCCTTTTTCCTAGTTTAAGTTAGCCATTGTCTTTCCATATCATTAGGCAACTTATCTAGGTGGCGATCACATCCTATTTTCCATGCCATCATATTTGATATTCATGTCCGTGTCGAGGGGAAGCCAATCCCTGTGATTACAGGAGCACCAAGGAAAAATGGGTGAAATTCAAGAAATATCAGAAAAACATTCTTTCAGGGCAAAAATGAGGGTCATTTGTGGGCGTTATAACGCAACTCGAAAATTTGCTCGCGATGGGAAAATTCGCGTGTCTACACCTGGGAAACAGAGGAAAGAATGAAGAAAAATCACCCAGAACTATTCTCAGGTACGAACTACGCCATTATGTATAAATTTGGGGACCAAATTCTTAAGTGGGGGAGGATGTAACACCCCGGAAATTTAGAGATTTAAAAATTTTAGAAATAAAGGGGAATAAATAAATTCCGCAATTATCGGAATGATAAAACTTACATACTATATCGTATGAGAGAAAACACATCAAAAAATTCCTTAAAAATATAAATCAACCCCAAATATTGTCCCTAAGTGTTCCACGAAGGAATTCGTGCAACGAAAAGTCTGATTGGTCGAGTGTACGTCACACGTAACCAAGTTAACCAAATTAGGAAACTAAGTCAGAAAATTGTTAACACGGAAAAATAACTCAACCATAAATTAATAAACATATTGGAGAGACTTCCAACACCATGTATTAATGACCCATTAACAAGATTGGGCCAATGAAGCACATTTGGCCCAAGGATAAAAATTTGGACAAGAAAATACTCAGAAATTCGTGTATGTAATTATGCAGTGATTAGGAAGGGCAAATTAGGGTTAAAATTAGTGGTAATGGCCATGCATGGCAACCCAAATCGTGGCCAACCCTGTATGACAACTTCCCATGGTGTAGCTACCTCCTTTGGGTGAGAAAATTCCAGATTTTGGAAAGTAGAAAGCAGAATTCGCAGCCCCCTTTCCTAGTCCCACTAGGACATGTAAATATACCCTAAATCTATAAGAACTCATCACTAAACTAAGGGAAGGTTTGGCAACGAGTTGGGGTCATTTGGAGGCGGGCTAATGCTTCAGAGGAGGAGGAGAAAGGCTGGGAACCGGAGCTTCATCCCCTTTCATCCTCTGCTGCATCCAGAACATCGACTGGTCTTAGATCTTCATAAAGGTAGGTGTTCTCGAGTCAAGATTAAAGAAAACCTATACCATCTTGTAGAGCTTCGAGTCTATGTTCATTTGCACTTGATTTGCCCAATTTTCATGGAGTATACATGGAGTATTAGTCGTTTTCCCTAAGTCTCGTGCACAGTTAGGGATTTTCCCGTTCTTCTCATTATGAATGCGATTTGATACTGAATTAGACTAAACTTCCTTCATTAAAGTTATTCTACTCTTAGTCCCAATAATCTTTCATGTTTAACATTTTGTCTAAATGTCATTAGTTAGAGAGTTACAAGCATGGTAAGTAAATCGCTGCATGAGATGTGTTTTCGGGTTACACATGACCTTTATGTTCATCATATATTTCTTGAGATTCAAAACTGAATTAGATCAACCCCCAACATAAAATTCTTCTACTAGTTGTCTTCGTCATGTTTTGTGTTGACGTTTTATCTAAATGTTATTAGTTAAAGAGTTATAAGTGTGGTAAGAGGGTTGCTGCATGAAACTACGTCTGCAGATTTCACTTGTCTTCTACGTTTGAGTTTGACTTGATTAAAGCCCATCAAACCCTCATTATCTTTCTAATTCCGATTTACTGGAAGCACCTTTGCATGTCTAGATTAGTTTAAAACTAGTTTCGTTATTTTTCATGCCCTGTACAATTTGTTCTCTATTTTGAAGCATCATGTGTCAGTATAAGGCAGTTCTAGACCGCAATCCAAGAACTTGTCCTTTCTCTGCCGGATCCAGGCGCAGACCCTGTGAACGCGACGGCCCGATAGGCCGCGTTCAGAGGTCTCGTAGCGACAGTATACCCGTCGCGTTCTGATCGCGACGAAGCGCCCGTCGCTATCTCATTGCCTGATTTGACTATCCCGTCGTGATCTTCATATGCCATTGTCGCATTCTATTCCCGACCCGACGCGACCCTCATTGGGGTCCGTCGCGACCTGACCCCGGGTCTGATAGCCATGTCGCCTTCTTCATATGTACCCGTCGCGATCTGCCTGCCTGATCTAACAAGCCTGTCGCGATCCTTACAAGGCACTGTCGCGACGGTCAGTCTCCACTCTCTATGGATTCCCACATAGAGGCCGAGCTGGTTGTACCATGAAGTACCCGGGAGATAGAAAGCACATGTTCCGCGTACGATCTGTCATTAGTCATCCTCATGTCAAGACATTAATGAATTGAAACATAAGAGACATCGTTATATTGCCCATTTGTTCTCTTGAGCTTTTGTCATACATTGACTCTATGAATAATCATGTCTTTCTTATTACATAAGCTTGTCATTGAAACTCCGTGGCCATAATGTGAATATGTTTGTTCGGCACAACAGGGACTTCGATCCATTTGACCAATGCCTGTGCAATAGGGGCCCTGTCTGGTCCTGGGGAAGAGCGCCCCAACGTACTTATTAACCGCGGGAGTATGGACTTGTGGTGCTTGGCATGGCACTGATACGATATGCAAGATTTGTGAGAATGTGCCTTTGTTTGATATGATAAGTTTGATTTTATATGATATGATAAGTCTGATCATGTGAATACATGATATCTGTATGAATATGGCCAATTCATTTGATACGATTCTACTCTTGAAATATCTATCCATTGTTTATGCAACTCGACATTTGATCTGATATGATATCCGTTCTACTCTGCTATTCAATATGTTAGTATTGCATGCATTGTCATCATATACATGTTCATATATTGCCTATTTAAAATGTTAATCATGTATACTAGTCCCCGCACAATATTGAGATGTAAATCCTACTGAGCTAGTTCGCTCACCCCTATCATCCTGCCCTTTTCAGGTAGTGATGAGGAACTAGAGGAGACTGATGGGTCAGGGCAAGAGTGATGAGCAACTGCCATATGAGGAGTTCATAGTTTAGGAATAGATATTTGAGTAGTCTATGTAATAGTGAAACTTTTCTTGAAGTTTTATTTGAATAATGGACCCTTTAGTTGGTTCTTTCTATGTAAGGTTGTAATTAGTTGAATGAAATGGAATAAAGTATATTTTTGGTGACCATATTATAGTCTCAAATGTGTTCTTTTGTTCAATCGTGACTCTGCGCTATTCAACTGTGATACGTCTATTTGTATCGTTCACGTCTCCCGGTATTTATTCCGCTGCTAAATATCGGGGCGTGACATCCCCCCCCCCCCCCCTCGAACCTCAAGAAGGGCAGTGACGGAGATGATGGTGGCGCTATGGGAGGGTGATTCATTAATCTTTTAAGAGGCCACCTAGATCTCTCTCCCCTGGTAGTTGTTCCCCCTTTCCCCTGCTTGCCTGATTGACCCTCTATTGGAGCTCCACGAACTCCACCTCGTCCAGCACGTCCTGAAAGTCCTAGGCGAGCTCCCTGATCTCTCGTAGCCACAGTCGGACCTGGTCATCCATGATCTGCCTCTCCTCCGCATCAGCGAGCATCGCCTGGATCCACTCCAGTGTTCGGCCGAGCCTCACCTGGTCTTCCTAGACATCTGGGGAGGAGGGCATTGCCGACGGCGGGGACGGGGCAGTGCTAAGGAACCCGAGGGAACCGACCGCGAGCACCGCTTTGAGCTTCTTCAGCATGGAGAAGACGACTGAGAGGGCCATAGCCTCTAGCTACTCGAACTGCCAGAACGACAACGGAGAGAGTGGGTCAGGGCTGTGCTTCGAGGGGAACGGCACGTAGATTTTTTTTTTAAAACAAAATTTTTTTGTCAGCGGCTGTATATATGCACTGACATATTTATGATATGTCAATAAATAATGGCTGTTGACATATGTCCTCATGTCAACGGCTGTCATTCGTTGAGACATCCTATATATGTAAACGACTAAAAACCGCTGACATATGTCTCATATGTCAACGACTGCGTGCATCCGCTGACAAACATTAGTCGACGACTAATTTGTCAACAGTTTTGTCAACGACTTATTAGCCACTGACATATGTTTATGTCAACGGTTATACCTTTTTTGTCAACGATTAAAAGCCGCTGACATTTGTATTGTTTCTTGTAGTGACATATTTCTATCAGAAATATCTATATGAAAAGGTTCAAATACTTTTAAGGGTGTTAATTTCTATTCTCTACTTTATTAGGATCTGCATTGGATGATCTCTGAGAGATATTTTTCGTCTTATGGCCGTGAGCAACTGTTATTTTAAAACTTTTTAACTCTTATTTTAATACCTTTGAACTTACACTTTAAGAAATATCAACATTACTTTAAATCTCACATACTTTAACTCACCACCACACATACTTTAACAGCTTCGAACTCTTACTTTAACACCCAAAAACTTAGACTTTAAGTCATGTTAATAGTGACTTTAAGTTTTACACATTTTAAGCCACCTTCACACATAGTTTAACCACCTCAAACTCTTACTTTAATATTTTTGAACTTTTTTATTAATATCTTCAAACTTAGACTTTAAGTTACGTCAATAATTATTTTAAGTACCGAACACTTTAACTCGCCATCGCACATGCTTTAACAACTTCGAAATCTTATTTTAATGTCTAAAAACTTATGTTTTAAAGTATGTTAATAGTGACTTTAAGTCTCACATATTTTAACTAATCGTCACACATATTTTAACGGGAAGAGGGGCAAGCTCAGCCCGAGGTTTGTTGGCCCCTTTCTCATCCCGGAGCGGTTGGCGAGGTCGCTTACAAGTTAGCTCTTCCGTCTGAGTTGACAGGTGTTCACGTCTTCCACGTCTCGCAACTAAGGAAGTACATGCCAAATCCGTCACACGTGTTGGACTACTCACAGCTAGAGGTCGCTCCAAATCTGTCAGTCCCAGAGTACCCCATCAGTGTTGTGGACCACAGAGTGTAGCAACTGCGCAGGAGGCAGTTCCCACTCATCAAGGTTATCTGGGAGAATCGCTTCTGTGGCGAGGCCGCCTGGGAGCGCGAGGACGAGATGCAGGAGCATTTTCCTTATTTGTTTGAGTGACTGGTATGTTTGCTTGTCTTCTTTCCCCAGGTTTCACCCTTAATTTTGAGGACGAAATTATTTTTTGTTGGTTAGATTGTAACATCCCTCTCTTGTGGGCCTCTTGTGGTCAGCCACCTTCTGTTGAAAGTCGCGACACATTGGGCCGTCGCCTTCTGAAGGCGACAAGGTGGCTATCGCGTTCTTGTTGTGAATGCGACAGGCATGTTCTCACGTTCATCCTCTAACCGCAGCATGCGTTTTTGTCATCTTGTTGTCGGGACAGATCAGCCAAGTGTCAACCGCTGACAACGTGAAGGCGACATGTCAGGTGTCGCGTTCAGTTTGTCAGGTCTACGAGCTTGACACGTGGCGGTTCCGGTGGTCAGGTTTGACCAGGGCCTTGAGATAGCGACAGGTTGGTCGTCGCGTTCAGTAAGTGAACGCGACAGGCATAGGCCAGAGAAGACCCTTCTAATTATGCCATTTAACCCTTGTTTAGTCTTAATTGAACACTGTTATAAGCACTTCGACCTGATTAATTAATAACAGGCAATATTTACATAAATTACATTAATTAAAAACCTTGTGCACGATTATTCATGCTCTCATAATTTCTTTACACTTGCACACAATAAATATTAATATTTGCCATTTGACCTTATTAAATTACTCAATAATCTATCGGGTAATTAAGTGTAATTATTTCACTTAAATTCCCTATTATTATAAATAACACTTGTTTCCGTTTTATTTGCGTGATTTGTACCTTGATATCGCGTCCCTCTGCCTTCGAGCACTCAAGGCAAGGCGGACAACGTTTCATTACACACTTTTCTTGGCATGGACCACCTCTCCGTTGGGAATACTCCTGACTGGACTAGGGACTCCATGTCAAGGCCTCTGTAAGTCTCCTTGGCTTTGGCGCACGTCCATTGCCGACGAGCTGGTTGTACCCTTAAAACCCGTTACCCCTTAGGGATCGGCATGATCCAAACGGCCTTAGTGTGTTACCTTCTTACCTTAGGATCACTCCGAACCATCTGGCCTATGTACATAGCACGACTAATGGGCGGTTGTGACTTCTACCGGACTGCCGACACTCGACTTAGTGTTGTGCAACTGTTATTATCGACTGTTTAACGTTGTTTTACGAATATGTCCCTATTCTTATCTACTATCTCTGTCCTCTCATCTGTTCACTTTCTCTCTACTCTCTCGTCTACTATTCTCATCTATTCTTGGTACTTTATTTTGCCATCTATATGATTGTCTAAGATAAGAAACATGACTATGCCAGTGCAATAGGGCCTGATCAGGTCCTGGGAGGAGCGCCTGAAAAGTGTCATTTTCCCATGGGAGTTACAATGATCAGGATGTTGGCATACATCCAGTGCCATTATACTATCAAGATTTAATCTATGATAATCAATCAGTGCAATCAATACAAGTGCTATCTATACAAGTGCTATCGCTACTAGTGCACCATTGTGTAATTTTACGTGCTATATCGTTACATGGCCATTCCATTACCATACTTGTTGTGTTATTTTTCATGTGCAAGTGCTATTGTTCCCTTGTTATCGTACTTTGCTCTACATGACTATACTCTCTAGTTACCCTGCCTTTTAAGACATTAATCATCTAAAGCATACTTGTTCATACGAGATATTAAGTCTTACTGGACGTTTATCGCTCATCCTACGCTATTATTTCATGTGTTTCAGGTGAGTCTGATGGGGAATTCCACACTCACGAGGAAGGGAATGAGGATGATGCTCAGGAGTGACCCGTTTCGACAACCACTGCTTATTAGTTATTTAGTTAGTCATCAATTAGTCAATATGTAATAGTTTAAGTTTGAATAAAGTAATCTGGGCCCTAGTTTTGGCTCTGATTAGATAATGTAATAGTTAAAGGATAAATTATTAATGAAGTTGGATTACATTTGGCTTTATTCTAATTGTGCAATGGTTTGATGTTTATTTTATCGCTCGATACTATTTAAATAATTGTAATTCCGCTCCGATATTCTGTGTCGGGGAGTTACATACAGGGTCCTGAAGAACTACTTCGCCATAGGGAACCATCCGTGTACTGCTGTGGCGGGGGTTGATACTCTTGCTGCTGCTGCCCACCTGCTGCTGCTGTTGCTGCCGCTGCTCCCTGAGGTTGTGCCACAGACTCCTCAGCTAACACATCCTTCTGAACTGCCCCTGAGCAGGCATATCCGACTCATCTGCTGCTCTATCAGCTCTCTGGCCTGCCTACACTTACGCGGAGTCATATCCTGCACGACACACAACCAACAAGGTTAACAATACCAACTCGGGCGGCTAGCAGCATACTTGTACTACTATTGAGACTTTCTGTTGCAGTTTAAATCCACTACAACTCCTGTTAGACTTCTCGCTTTGATACCAACTGTAACGACCCCGAAAACCCGACCCTCGGCCCACACTGAGGACCCGATTTTCGCAGTCTCCGCCCACGGATCCAGAGACCCGAAAGGGCTATAATATAAGTCTAACAGAATATGTAAAGGAAATAAACGTCAACTGCTAACTATGAGCACACACGCGGAAGCAGAAGGAAGAGCGAGACCGTTGCGTATCGCTCTAGGTACAGTCCGAACACACACACTAGTACAAGTAAAGACAGGGAAGAACAAGTCCCTTAGGGGCATACCCCGAGGGTGATGTACAACTGAGGGGGGGGGACCACTGCTAGCTATGGGGACGATGACTACCGCCCCGTCTCTTTCTCCCGATGCACGCCCTGCCACTGCTGAGAAGTCTCACCTGGAAAACGAAGGGATGAGCTTCACAACAGAAGCTCAGTAGGGACTACCAATCTCCTACTGGCTCTAACAGGCAGAAGAATATATATACAATTAAATAACAGCAGTTATATCTTCTACCCTACGAAAAAAAAGTGCGGAAGTAAAGCTACTAACTAGCAACAGTATGGAGAACACCACGGTCGGAAACTTCGTAGAACCTACACGTCGTGACCACCATACGGCTGGCAACACAGAAAGGGAGAACCATGCCTGGACAATAGACACTAGCTACGGAAAACACTACCATTAGTCAACCGGTCAGGTGCATCCATTGACGTCTTATCCTCGACCCAGGTCCAAACCTCCACGTCTCGTCAGAGTGAGGCAGGAACACAAAGTAGCACAACAGTAACCGCCGTAGTCTGACCAGACTATGGTCCCACGCCTAGCCTCTCTAAGCGATTCCGGGGCCACAAAGAGCGAGGTAGTGAGAAGAAGGACTGGCTGGTCTGCACTGGGTAGAACTCCGGCCATCCTCGGTGTCCCAAACCAACCAAGAGAGCTCTGCAAACGACTCGATGTCGTTGTCCTAACCACCATTTTCCCCTCAACTCTAGAGTCTGTCACTCGAGTACTCTCGTTGCCTCAAACACTCCCTCTAAGACGCACGAGGATGGGGGTCTCATTCAACAGTAACAACCTCTCTCACGGGACAAGCCCTCAGGTGCCGATAACTGGGAGAACGACTAGTGCAGGACCGTACTAGGGAACTAGCACTGGTGCCACGGGTACAGTAAGAAGCGTCAACGGTGAAGACTCCACAGAAAACAGAACTCAGCAAGACCTACCTATCTCTGTTGTAGTCGCGACGCATCAGGCCGTCACGACCATGTCGCAACGTCCGGAGCTGTCACGACACTGTCATGGCGGCCCAAGTCGTCGCGACTAGGTCGCGACATAATAGAGCGTCGCGATGATGTCGCGGCGGCCAAGCCGATCGCGGCATCATCGCGACCTCTATACATGTCGCGTTCTCAGCCGAGAGGGGTTCCGGGACGATCCTCCCAGAGACCACCCCAAATTCGATACAATCACATCCACACGGGGGAGGGGAGCATGGGAAACATAAAAGAAAGCTCATAAGCCATACAAACCACCCTCAAACCCCAAAAAACATGGATTACAACAAATCTACAGTAGATGGAATTCTCACTCACATGAGCATGATTCTCACACCCCCACAACCCCAAACCACCAGAAACCACCATCTCAAGGGGGAAGGGAGCATGCTAGGGCGAGAGGAGTCAAGGGTCCCTACCTCCAAGAGTAGAGCTGACCTGTTGGGGCCTTCACATCGGAATGGCCACCTCCTCCTCGCTCCAAGCTCCACGATCACGCCGCCTGCACAAACGGGGCGTCACCTCCCACCACGAGCACCTCAAGCACGCCAAGAAACCACCGGAGAGGAGAGAGCTCGGAGGAGGAAGAAGAAGGACGAAGAAGAAGAAGAAGGAAAGGAGAGAGGGGGAAATGGGGTGCAGCCCTCGATTTTAAACCGATGGGCCCCAGGACGCGACCCTAACCATGTCGCAACGCCCCAGGGCATCGTGACCCTGTCGCGACGCCTGCCCCGGCGCGACCCCAAAAGCGGTCAAACCTCAAAGACCTGTAAACCAGAATGCGACGGCTGACCAGGTCACGTCAATGCTGTACGCACCTGACACCCGACAAAGTCGCTCTGACAGAAAGGACAACGGTCAAGTCGGACAGAAAAGCAGTCGCGATGCCTCCAGACGTCGCGACGAGAATGCGACGCCCACCCCCGTCACGACCACGTCGCGACGACTAGGTGTGCCGCGTCCCGAAGCCTGTCGCGACGGGCCCCTGGCGCGACCATGTCGCGACCCTGAGGATAGGGCCAAGGGCCCAAGAGGGCCGGGTCTTACATCGGGCATCGGGGTCATTACATGTACAAACTGTTATAGTTATTTGAATTTGGTACTTATCTCATTAGACTATTCTTCTAACCCTTTCGGGTCTTCGGATCTGTGGATGGCAGTGCGAACTTTAAAGTCCCTGACGAGGGTCCGGGAGGTCAGGTCGTTACAATTAAGATCACGATCTGCACGATCTGGCATGGTGGTTACAACCACGATCCGGTGATAATTACGAAGATTCGCCGTGGGATTCATGAGGTCGTCCAACTGTACCACAGGTAATTTGACCCTATAAAAGAGGTAGACACTCTATAGACGTAGGTATGCTGTTCGACTCCCTAGGCTAGGCCATTCTGCTCAACTAGCAACTACGTCGAGGCTTCTCGGTGGGCTTTGTAGATCAAGTCAGGAGATCAGAGCACGTGTCCCATGTCGGCTAAGTGGACCTCGACAAGGTCCTCCTCAACTTAGTTGTCCTGACTCAAACACATCGACCAGATCACCTCAACGGTAAATCTCGATCTGAGTCGACCCTAGTTACATTCCGTGACAAGTATCAATATCAATCAATGCATATCGAGGGTATTTCTAAAAGAATTATATATATATATATTATCATATTCAATGTATATCCTAAAATCTATATATTATAACTTATATTTCTATATTCCATATATTTCATCCCATACGTCTCAACTATTTGATTCTATCCACTTGACTCAATTACAATTGAATTAAAAGGGTTAAAAGACTAACTTGTCTTTTTCAACTCTCTTAAAACATTTTTTTTTACAACTCTCTCTCTCTCTCTCTTTATGTCCTCTCACTGTCGGACCTAAGCCCCATCCGGTCAACCCTACTCGGTCATGTCTCTCTATCCCCTCTTGAAGAAGAACATTTAATATTTTCACCTCTTATTTAACTATTATGTTCACACTGATAAAATATTCCATCCATTTTCACGATTAGAAGGATATAATTGATGACATTTTTCTATTTTGGGGTATAGAATATAACATAAAATTTTCAGAGGATAAATTCAAACACTATAAATTCCATAGGCATATATGATATTTTCCTGTCTACAAATTATCCTTGTAAAAAAGTTATATTTTTCGTTAATCCTAAAAAGTGTGCCACCAAGTGATGGGTTAAAGCAAAAGATGACGTCAGTGTGAGGGTGGGATTCATGTGGCGTCCGGTTCTCTGTTATTTTTATCCCTTCCGCGTGGTATCACTATTAAATTGTTGCACCCACCTACCGGGAATCCGCGTCGCGTATGGGCCAGTCGTGGCCTCTGGATCTTGGGCCTGGACCAGCCCCTGTTGTTGGACCAAAATTGCTGGATCCTATATTTTTTTTGTCTTTTCCTTTTTAGTCTCATCAAGACCCGGTGTGTCAAAGAATATTGCCTCTGCAAAGGATATCCAAACATCTCTTGTGGAGACGCTAAGAACATGATAATCTTATGCTTGGAGGACAAATATAAGGATAAGAAAAGAGGACGCCTTTGGTATTAAATAATTCCACAGAAGGATGGGTACAAGTGGTTCTTCCGAGTCATATTATCTATCGATGAGCGGGGACAACTCTGTAGTTGGGTGGTTCCACACATCCTCTCACATAGTTGGAACATTGTGTATTTCAATCTAGTCTAGTGAGGAATGGGTAAGGATTACTTGATATATGATTTTCAATATCTTTTGATGTTTATTGGTGCAATGGTCTAGAAAGAATAATGCAGACAAAAAATGGCCCAACTAGAATTTGAAACCGGGTCATTAAGTGCCTTGTCTTAAATTTCACTTATTGAGTCTATATATATGTATCTAGATAGATAGATATATGTTATCATTGGGTGTATCTAATAACATCTTTTCAAGCCATCCGGTAGCGTTCCCATTTGGAGAAATCAACCCGAACCGTCTACTTTCCAGTGGGCCTCTCTCGCCCCGTTCTGGTAAAAGGCTACCAAGTGGGCTTGACCCAAAACAACATATCTGTGTCTTACCACTAGGCGCAGCGAAAAGGTTAAGGGCGCGTTTGACCACCAAAAACATTTGACTAGTCAAATCGACCTTTAATATTGCCTTTTCCCAACCTCTCTAGACCACGATCATCTTATCCAACGGCAGAGAACGCCCCAGCGTGTGTGATGGACCCAGATTGTTTACAGGTCAATTCTCGGCATTTCCGCGCATAAGTACGCCCTTTTCTACGGCTTCACCTGCGACCTTACAGAGGAGACATGTGTAGACTAACACCGGAAGCCCGGCGATGGCCGGCGCTCGCCCCCCTGGCGTTCGTCCTCCTCACTCTCTGCAGCCTCTCCTCCTTGGGCGGCGCCGATACGTTCTTCCCCGATAAGCCCATCCGGGACAACGAAACGCTCCTCTCCTCTGGCGGCACCTTCCGGCTGGGCTTCTTCAGTCCGGGCGGGCCCGACAGGCGGTACCTGGGAATATGGTACGAGATGGTACCGGAGCAGACGGTCGTGTGGGTCGCCAACAGAGAGACCCCCATCGCCGGCTCCGGTGGCGTCCTCAGGCTGGATAAGGATGGGAATCTCAAGTTGTACGACGGCAACCGCGCAGTCTGGTCCTCTCACAACTCCTCAGCCGGCTTGCCCGTGGAGTCCCGCCCCGTAGCGCAGCTTCTCGACAACGGGAACCTCGTTCTAAAGGAGGAGAACGACGGAGAGGATGGGAGCTTCCTGTGGCAGAGCTTCGACTACCCCACCGACACCCTTCTTCCGGGGATGAAGCTAGGTTGGGACCTGAGGAAGGGGCTTCACAGGTACCTTGTCTCATGGAAGGCCAACGACGATCCCTCTCCCGGCGATCACTCCTTCATGATGACGCTCCAGGGGTCACCGCAGCTAGTGTTGATGAACGGATCGAACAAGGTGTATCGGAGCGGGCCGTGGAACGGCGTCCGCCTCAGCGGGGTCCCGGAGATGAAGTCCAACGGTATCTTCACCTTCGAGTTCGTCTCCAACAATTCCGAGGTGTACTACACGTACCAGCTCCGCAACGGGGTGGTGTCGCGGCTGATGGTGACCAGCTCGGGGGCCCTGCAGCGGTTCGTGTGGCTGGAGCAGAAGTGGAGCCCCTACTGGCAGGCGCCCAAGGATCAGTGCGACAGCTTTGCCACCTGCGGCACCTACGGGGTCTGCGACAGCAACGACTCCCAGGTGTGCAACTGCCCAGAGGGGTTCAGGCCCAGGTCGAAGACGAGGTGGGAATTAAGGGACGGGTCCGGCGGGTGCGAGAGGGAGACGCCCCTGGACTGCCGGCCGGGAGGCGACGACTTCATCCACAGGACAGGGATGAAGCTGCCGGACGCGACGCTGTCGGTGACGGAGGGGACGATGAGCATGGACGCGTGCAGAGAGGTGTGCCTGAGGAACTGCTCCTGCATGGCCTACGCCTCAGCCGACGTCAGAAGTGGGAACGGGTGCATCATGTGGGTCGGAAACCTCACCGACCTGAGGCATTACACGGAGGATGGGCAGGACCTGTACGTGAGAGTGGCGGCTTCCGTAGTAGGTAAGCAAAATATAGACTTTTAATTGACACTTTCCTGTTGTTGTAAAAGACATATATAAATATATATAGGTTGGTACGCTTTGGAGAAACTAAAAAGAGACACCTTAACGTGCACTAAAGTAGACACTTTCAATGAGAGTGTGTCACCTCACGCCATAAAAAAATAAAAATAAAGAGATATTATAATATTCTAAAGTTGAGGTGGTATAATTTTATGAAAATATTTAGTACATATTTTTTATGTGTATTAAATTAAACACACCCTATAAAACCCTATGAAAATTTGTCACATCAACCCTTAAAATTGATGTAATACAACTTTGAGATATATTAATTAAATACTTTCAAAATTGATGTGACACACTCTTATAAAATATGTTTAACTTAATATATACCTTCAATTTAATATGCACTAAGTCACTCTCTAATAGATCTATTAGATGTGCTACCGCTAATATATATATATATATATATAATATATATAGAGAGAGAGAGGAGAGAGAGAGAGAGAGAGAGAGAGAATACTTAGTGCACATCTTGATGTGCATTAAACATGACACACCTATTAGGGGTGTGTCATTTGTCTTTGAGGGGATTATAATATCTCTTCCGTTCCATTTTTTCAAACTCCAAGAACAAATAGCACACTCCTAATAGATGTGCCTAAGTTTGTGCACATCACGAGTGCGCACTAAATATTTCTTATATGTTTTTATGCACTGAATATTTCACAAGTAAAAAAATAGAAAAACAGGAAGTCATCAAGGAACATAGTATGTCTGATATGCACTAAGCATGGCACATCCACTGGGGGTGTGCCATTTATCTTTGGGGGGCCCTCATCCCACTTTTTCAAATCCCAAGGACAAATGGCACACCCCTAGTGGGTGTGCCTAAGTTAGTGCATATCATGGGTGTGCACCAAATATTTCTCATCTATCTGCCCTGATACTCTGCGCTGGCATCCGTGATTCTCGACTGCGGACGCCGGAGCGGGCGGATCTGCGGGCACCTTATGGAAGGTGATTTTTAAGGTTTCCGTTGAACCCTATATTTCATCATTATTATACATTTGCACATTGTAATTTATGTTTACTAATAACTTTTTATGGCAATCTATTTTTTGTAAAAAAAGAAATTCTGGATGTTCTTTGAAACACTTAAGGACTTTGTTCTCTTAACCTTTGGGCATTAGAATTAAATCATTGGAGATTATATAAATACATATCATATTATGAGTATTTTCTCCTAATCTTTTGGGATTTTTTTATTTCATAGTTAGATGTTATAAAAAGTTATAAATGAAGATCAAATTTAGAGTAGTGATTTATAAGTATTTAAAAAACATCCAAAGAATATTTTTACTTAAAACCCAACGCAACTCACAGTGTTGGGCTTTTCTAATTTTATAGCCTTTAGATTAAGATCTAAAGGCGGAATGTTAGAATACGACCAGGACGCGCACTATATGTAGTTTGTCCCACTACACTATAGTTTGCTGAGGTTGTCATCACACGAGGCTCAAAAGTCGCAAGTTACAAGGTGCCGTTACATTTGACGTCGCGATCTGCTGTGTTAATTAGCTAAATGTGCCCAAACTAACCAGATAACAATATTCATGATGTTATCAATTTGGTCGTTCCACACCATATATTTTGTCCCATCAAACCAGACTAAAAGATGAGGACAGGTGTTAGCTAGGTTCTCGCGGGTCCTTTGAATTAATCCGGCCTTTCGATCGACATCCAATGTTTTGTCTGAGCCCTTGTCCAGTCAATGGTGAGATATATATTACCGGTCCATCATACAATGTCTTTGTTTTGGCAAGTATGTCCATAACATGTCGTGTGGCTCTAGAGTTGTAATCATGCGTACCTGTATTTTGAAAGATTAAGATATATAGTGATTTCAATCTTTCCGATAAGTTCGGCAAAGATAACATCTTCACATAACGTGTTCGTCTTCGTCCCGTCAAGTTGACCCATTGGGCCAAAGCTCGGTCTTCGGATCGCTGTGCCCACACGATGGGGTCCGTTGGACCATCAACTATGCATGTCCCAGCATCAATCGCGCCGAAACTTCCTCCCTTGTGGAAGTCCTCCTGCGCCATGAGAACACATCAAGCCGAACATCTCACTGGTTGGCGTTAGAGGAAATCTAGAAGTTTCAAACGTCTTTAAAAAATTAATCTGGTCTATTTGGACATAGGTGAGAAGCGAGCACGGGCAACAGGAGGCGAGGAGGGCAAGGAGAAGACGGTGGCCGTCATCGTCGGCGTGACGGTCCCCGCAGGGTTGCTCCTCCTGCTGGTGTTGGGCGTCTGCTGCCTGCGGAGAAAGATGAGAAAGAAGACAGAGACTAGTCGTGGTAAGAAAGATTCCATTCACCTAATGACATCGACCCTCCACTTTGTTCCCAACTAATTACGACCTAATTAATTAGGTGGCGAGCAGAGACAAACTTTCGTTTTAAATTGTGATCAGTTTTGTTTGTGTTCTCCTTCCTGTCGCTGTTCATGCAGTAGGTGGGAAAGAAGTTAGCTCGGGAAAGATCACTAGAGAAGACGATCTGGAGCTCCCGCTATTTGACTTTGGAACCGTGGCAGCTGCCACGAACAACTTCTCGGAGGAGAACAAGCTCGGAGAGGGTGGCTTCGGCCCTGTGTATAAGGTAAAGTAAAGCCCTTGAGCTTATTTATTGCGTATTAAGATATGCATGCATGGCTATTGGCTAAGTGCATGGTTGGTGAAGGATATGATAACATATATATATCGGTGACCTGCCTCTTGCAGGGTGAGCTTGAGGAAGGACAATCCGTAGCCGTGAAGAGGCTGTCCACGAGGTCCGTGCAGGGCCTTGATGAGTTCAGGAACGAGGTCTTGCTGATCGCCAAGCTTCAACACAGGAATCTTGTTCGGCTTCTGGGCTGCTGCATCGAGGGCGAAGAACGGATTCTACTCTACGAGTACATGCACAACAAGGGCTTGGATTCCTTCATCTTCGGTCTGTTATTCCTAATCTTAATTCCTATTATCTTAATGCTGAGTTGGTTTGCCATCGCTCTCACAAATATATATAGAACTGTTTTAATGAATCCCACTTCAGCGCACGTTTAAGAAAATAATCTAGGTGAAATTTATAAGATGATATACATACGTAAGTGTCGTATATCTAGTGGTGATACATTGCGATTGAACTCTCCATGTCATTGGCTTGGGGGGGGGGTGCTTAATTTCTATATTTTCATTTATGGGTGTCAAATTTTATGTCTAGAGTAGATGTTAATAAACCAGTTCCTTTAGACTAATCACATGGAAGGATGGCAAGTCACATCACATCATACTTATTACACAACCAAAGTTTATGAATTGCACCCTTTTTCAAAGTGAAAATTTGTGAGAAGAGATCATGTAAGGACGTCGCATTATAATATGCATTGCAGGAATTAAAAGCTGACAGATTTTCATGCATTCCATGAAAGATGACACATTCAAATTTCGTTGAAAGAAAATTGTTTAACTGATCTAAGAGTTGTTCAATATTCCTCACTGCCTAGCCATCTCGTTTAAATTTTTATATTAATAAATAGCCTACCATGGGCCTAAAAAAAAAAAAAATCCTCACTGCCTAGCCATCTCGTTTTCTATGCAATAAATTCTCAAAACTGGAGGAGAGGCAAAAGAGAAAATTAATTCCCACACCAGCACAAACAGTTAGCAATATTCTGTAACGTTGTTTATTAATTTATCTGAGAAAGATGTTCCTCAGTAGGTAACCCAGCTTCCCACCTAAGCAATCATCAGTTACTTCTAATGATGTTTAACAAACGAGGATGTTTAAAATTAATTATTGGCACCGTACGTCCATGGTCTGAAGCAGACAAGAGCAGGAGTGAGCTCCTGAATTGGCGAATGCGTTTCAACATCATTCTTGGGATATCCCGTGGTTTGCTGTACCTGCATCAAGATTCCAGGTTCAGAATTATCCACAGAGATCTCAAGGCCAGCAACATCCTGCTGGATACGGAGATGAACCCCAAGATCTCCGACTTCGGCGCAGCGAGGATCTTCGGCGGCGACAAAGAAGACACGGGGAATACCAGAAAAGTGGTTGGCACATAGTAGGCATTTATACCCATTATCAATAGGAGTGATCAAGACATATATATATATATATATCGACATATACAAATTTGCGCAGTTGTAGCAGTTCACTGTCTCTGTGATTAACAACTTATACCTTCCATGGTCGGATGGATGCAGTGGGTATATGTCGCCGGAGTACGCGATGGATGGTGTCTTCTCGGTGAAATCCGACGTCTTCAGCTTCGGTGTCCTGATGATAGAGATCATTAGCGGGAAGAAAAACAAAGGGTTCTACTATGACGACTCTTACCTGAACCTTCTTTTACTTGTGAGTATTAACAAATGAGAAATGAGTCTCTTTTTTTTTTTTTCACCACTCCTCTTTGCACTCGAAGTCTTAGAAGGTGATCAACTTCAATTTTCCTGGGCGGACGTAAAAAGATCAGATCAAGCAAGAGAGAGACTTTTCACAGGTCTAGTTTGAAAACAAATCTCGATCATATCGGATTGGCTGCGGCTTTAAGATAGACATAGATATGTTTTGGGCAGAGGATTAAGTAGGGCCGATCGGTTGACTCCCTGATATCTTCCTCTACATGAGATATGGAGCCTTCAAATCCTCAACCATATTCAGGAAAATCCAATGGCCATCCAAGTTGACAACTCTGCCGAGTTGGTGAGGAAGTGGGTGCTGGTGGTTTCCACTGTCTTGATAGAGATAGGATTTGATCGTAGATGAGTGGGTTTAGACTTGACCATTAAATCATAAAACAATTCGCATGAAAGTACGTAACAGTGGAACTGTTTGCAGGCATGGAAGCTGTGGAAGGAGGGGAACTGCCGGGAGCTGCTGGACGAAACGATGGGGAACTCGTACTCCCCGGAGGAGGTGATGAGGTGCATACAGGTGGGCCTCCTGTGCGTGCAAGAGCGACCGGAGGACAGGCCCACCATGTCGACGGTGGTGCTGATGCTGGGAGGCACCAACCCCGCGCTGCCACCGCCGCAGCAGCCGGGGTACTGCATGGGGAGGAGCCCCGTCCACACGGGGACGTCGACTTCCGCCGGGCACGATGATTCTTGCTCGGTGAACCAGGTCACTGTCACAATGCTCGAAGGCAGATAGCGAGAAAAACCAGACAAATCTTGCACTGTGACGGTTGGATTAACAACACGATAGACTTGGGGGGTTTTGCCAATTGGGCATCGCGTTTCATGTATAGTAGTTCTCCGATCATGCGGCTCTTTGTCATAAAATTGAGAAATTTGCCGCAGCACTTTTCATCAGTTAATGTTATGATAAATTCATGATTTTTTTTTAAATGATGCGTATGTTTTAGCCTTATTACGTGGCAGCAATGCCATAGACGTTCATCGATCAGAGATTGACTACTGGTTTTGATAAGAGGTGAAGTTTGAGTTCAAGGCCTGGTGTCCCTCTAAAACTTTGTTGCTGTACAAGGTACACAGTATATCTTTCATTGAGCCAGTCCTTGAATGTTGAAGAGGGACGAACCCCAATCAGGTTGAAGGCTGTTGGTCTTGGAATAATTAGGGAAATTAGTAAGCACTCTTCGATCACCAAGGACATTTGTGTACAAGCCCAACTTTTCTGCTTGTAAGTGTGATTGAGTTGGATGGAGTGTTGGGCATATGAAGTTGTGGAATACGCTATCCCAAAATGTATAGATTGAAAATCTTGCACAAGTTTTTTTTTCCTTATTCTTTTCTTTGTGGTTTTCATATCACTCCAAAATTACACCTCTCATGACACTAGGCGCATAGGTGCTAGCTCACTTGTTAACTCGATCGCCACAAACCCGACTATAAACTTAAAAAGTCGAATCTTCCACTTAGGAGAGGATAAACAACAAATCACATTTGAAACCCTATATAAAATACACAAGAATAACACGAGGGTTTCAAGAAAGTAAACCTGAAAAAGTGTATGCCAATCCTGGGATAGATTCTCCATTGAGTTTTAGATATATTTTCTCTGTTTTTCCTGTTTTGGGATGTTGTCTATGTTTCTCCTCCCTTCAGTTTATTAATAAAATAATTTGCCAGTTTTGGCCATTATATATATATTTTTAAAAAAAGTGTATGCCAATGGTGATACTTCCAATTTGTTCTTCTTGATGTAGCTCAGCATGCAAAGAAGTCTTAAAACGTAAAATCTGGTCGATGTAGAGGTTCTCTAATCACTCTTCAAGTTGTAGTACATGAAAAACCCCTCATATTTTTAGTCCTAAGATGAAGAATGGCACAAAGAAAGCTCCAGCAGCAATAGATCCCAAGAATGATTCCCACTAACTACTTTTCCTCTCCAGAGATGTCATTTGGGCTTCAATAAATCTTTTACGTCGTGGATGAACGGCTTCAGTTCTACTGGGAATCAAAACAAGGCCATATAATTCATACTGATAGGTATCCAAATTACTTGCCAAATTTGTCATATTCAAAAGATATGTTGTGAAACGGAGGTAGGGCTGTCAATGGGCTGGGCCCAGGTCGGACTTAGGTGAGCCCGACTTAGGTCCGACTCATCAATATGAAAATCCAAGTCTGGCCCATACCCGAGCTATGTCGAGCCAGGTCAGATCGGGTCCGACGTTTTTACAAAAATATAAAGTCTTGACTAAAGTCCAGTACGATCTAAATAATTAAATAAAAATTAAATTAATAATAAATTAATATAAAACTTATAATCTCACTTAATTAAGTAGAGTTTTGATGTTAATTACTTAATCTATTTGAAAAGAGAGTTTTAATTTTTAAGTAAGTAAAATAACATAATTTTAACTGAGTAAATTTTAAGATTTAAAAGAAAGAAGAAAAAAAAAGAATAGAAAATGAGTCTGACTGGTCTATCGGGCCGAACTCAAAATCTGAGTCTGACCCGTGAACCTAGTCGGGTTAGGTTCTTAGGTCTGATTAAAAATTCACGAGCCGAAAAGAGTCTTGCAATCTTCCCCAAAATCAGACTAAACCCCTGAGACTATCGGGCCGACCTGGCCCATTGACAGCCCTAGACGTAGGCCTCTGTCGTTGTTAATTAGTTCAACACTTCGAAAAATTCTACCAAGCTTCCAAAGACTTTGTTCTAGAAAGTAGTTGCACATTAAGGTGTCCACCCCTTCACAGTGATCTACACGACCAATTTCTATCAATTTTTAAAACATCAATTCTAGATAAATGGTTGTACACTAAGGTGTCTACTCCATTTAATTGCTTAAGAAACACAACTTTAAATAACTATATCTTCCAATACACAAGTACTCCAAAATGTATGTTGTTTGGCTCGTTGTGAAGAGTTTAGTGGGAAGCGGCCTCCTAAAGATATTCATCATTAGTCAAAATAAAATTTTAATTTCATTAATTAATTTACTGCTAAAGATCAACTTGACTTCATTTCAACACTAGCCAGATTTTCAGTAACTTTTGTTTCCAGGATTTTCTGCCATATTGAAAATATCATATCTTTGCACATAAATGTCGGAAACTCCTTGAACTTGGGCTTGATTGGAAACTTTGTAAACTGATCCATTTAACAAATTAACACTCAAAGACATCCAACAAATAGCCCGTTTTTACAATCATGCAAAACCCATACACCGAAAATACTTGGCCACAAAATGAATCCACATTTGTAGGTGTTTTGTTATGATGAAAATCAATGAGGGTAATTCAACAAGATTCAAATAGTATCTTCTTAAAAAGAGGCAAGAAGATGAGGGTTTTAGAGAGTTTAATCTGTGCCATTTTCAGAACAGTATCTAAGTTACATATTTCATGTGGAAATTAGAAGCCCAAACTGATCTTTAACTAGAAGACAAAAGAATACCTTTTTTGACAGTATAATTTTGAAATTACCTGTGACATCTAACTTAGAGTTTCGATGTGTCAAAAAAGATTCGACCTTTATACCTACCGGAAACAAGTTTTAGCTACTTATTTAGTTTTCAAATTGGGAGTAGATTCTAAAGATAATTCTGAAAGAGAGCTTTGTCAATCTATGCCCTGTGGTTGCAGTAATTTTTATTGCGGATTCTAGTTTGGATTGGGCTTGACGAAAGTGGAGGCACTACTACAGGCGAAATCCAAGTCAAACAACAGGGATTTCTTTGGGCCTGCTTCCAGTCCAACCGGAGAAGGCCTAATACAGTTGGGCCTTCCACTTGGTTGAGTCTTGGATTCAACATTGGTCCTTTTGGAACTTATGAAACTAATCCATCGCTGCTACAATTGTAGGGAACGGGGCATCTTAATGCGACATCTCTTCCCCAAGACAAAGTTAGGACAGTTTTGGTGGGCCGGATGACGTCACCTTTCGGCAGCAGCAGCCAGCAGGATGAGGACTCTGCAAGTTCTGATTCCTATACCATCTTAACTTTCTCAATGCAAATCCCAATACCTGTGGTGATCACTTTCCTAAACAGCATTTTCCAACACGTCTGTGGTGTAAGAATCCTGGGCCTGGCCCAGATAGTTCCATTTCTACCACCCAAGTCTGATGTTGCCAGAGCCAGATCTTCCTAAAAGTGCAATCAGTGGGAAATTTCAGTGAGTTCAGAAAGTGATTTTTATATATTATCTCTTTATCCAAAATTTTTAAGTAGAGGAAAGCTAATTTAAAGAAAGAAATGCATGTAAGAGTCATCCCTCCCCCACCTTTCTCTACACTCACTTGGGAGATCTGGGTTCGACGTTTCTTCAATATTCTGTCACTCTGTCGGCAGTATATATGTTGTTCTGTTCTAAATGTTTGCGTCCTCCACTTTCCTTTCACGAGACTTGGCACCGCAAAGAAACCATAGTAAAGGAAAGAAGGAAACTATATCGAGAATTCCGAAGATTAAACTTTCTTACCCGTGCCACACACCGAGATTTCCAATAACTTTTTACTCCAACTGTTGTGGCCGGTCACCACCATCCTAACGACTAAAGCCACCAATGTTTCTTACATAGCGACACAGAAAGGATTTTTGGGAAAAGTTTCGTATAATAATTTATTTGGTAATATTAAAAAGTTAATCTATAAAAATTTATTACCTAAAATTATGAATTTTGATATTTTTGACGAGATTACGTAAATTATTATTTTTATATTTCTCTTTCACTTAAGATTTTTATGAGTGTGACTACAATCTCTACTCTCATTCTTAATATCCAATTGCTTAGAGTTTGGCGATTGGTGTCTAGCATCCGACGGTCAACGTCCGACGTCTAGCATCCGATGTTCAACGTTCGGCGGTCGACGCCCGACATCCAACATCCAATAGCGTCAGCAGTCGACACTCAACAATCGACAACCGACGTCGGGCACCCTACGCTCAATAGCCAATGCCAAACAATCAACGATCTAGTGGTCAATATATAGAACATATTTTTTTATTTTTTAGATATTTTTAATTATTTTTTAAATTTTATTTCTAATAAATAGTTTACTAAAAAATAAACATCAGTAATATCAAATAGATAATTATATTTTTAATTTTGTTGTAAAAATTAATCTTTAAAAAACTTTTCCCTACGACTATATTCTATAAGAAATCAAAGAATATATTTCACAAACAAACAACCAAAGGAACCCGTTAACTTAACTGGAACACAGAGTAACTGCAGCCAGCAGCATGGATGAGCGCAGAGCAGATTACCTCTTCCCCCGTTGTCGACACCTTTCTGTTCTCCCTAAACAGTGAGACATGTAGAAGTCTGCAGTTTCCATGGGGAGGGCAGTAGTGATGGCACGGGGATTGGTTCATATGGCTCTATGATTCTTCCAGAATTCGCCCCCAGATGAACTCAAAACCTGATATTTTTGTCCTCCAATTCAAGATGGCATTTTGGGCTTGCAGGGGAGAGCTCTGCTCCCAAGATCCTTTATGCCCCCATTGCCATCTAAACTCAAATGACTTGTTATGTTTCAATTTTTACTTCTCTCCTCGATTAGCAGCAATTAGCATGGAGGATCATGTTAATGAGAGGAAGCAAACAACAAGTCAGGAGTCAGGACAAACGAAACAAGAGTAATCACATCTTGGGTTTTGCGTTTCCTTCAACAGAAAGAAAGAAGAAACAAGCAAGAAAGAGGGCCAACAGTGTTCCTGTCAATTGGGTCATGTAATTCTCATGATCTAATGGAGTAAAAGATACAAAAATCCTACAGCTTTGTCCTCTCTTTTTTTTTTCTCTCTCTCGTCTCGTCTATCTGATGAGGGGAGAAAGGATGAGAACTGGGGGTTCCATGAGGAAGAGTAGAAAGAGAAATTGGGGTGACAGACGGAGAAGCTAATCAAGAACATGATCAGCTACAGTTAAAGAATCAGGAGAAGAAGCCCCTGCGATTGGCCGTGAGGTCGTAGCGGAGCGCCTCGCCGGCGACCCGACGCGACTCGGCCATCAGCTCGGGGCTCAGCCGGAACATGAGCACGCAGAATTCCATCTGGTCCAGCGCGCCGTCACCGTCGGAGTCCCCCTCCTGCAGCATCCCCCGCAGCTCCTCGTCGGTCATGCCCCCTAGCCCCAGTGCGGCAGCGTTCCGCTTCAGGCTGTCGAACGTGATCAAGCCCCGGCTGGGGTCCGCCAGCAGCTGGAACCCCACGCAGAGCTCATCCACCAGTGCCTGCCCCCCCAGCCTCTCTGCCATCACCGGCAGGTAGTCCTCGAAGTAATCTCCCTGCCTGTTCTTCGCCATATTCCACGGAGAAAAAGTTGCAAACTTTGCGACGACCCAGTTGTCTGGAGACCGGCGGCGTTCGTTAGAACAGATGGGTATGCCCAAGCTAGAGAAAGAATTGAGAACAAAGGGAGAGAAAGCTGGTGCGGGTAGAGCGGGGAGGAGCAGAGAGAGCTGAGGAAACCGGAGACGAGGATGCAGTGCGGGGATGTGGGGAGGACGTAGGCGGCCTTAAATAGAGGGTGGGGAGGGGATTCCAGGAAGGAGAGGTGGGGACACGGAGCCATGGGGGACAGCTTGGGAGGTGAGGGGGTTCGCTGGATGCTGTTGGAGTGTGTTGGGTGGAAGATGAGAGGAAGCACTGCTGCGTCTGCGTCTGGCGTCCGCGTGGGAAGGGGAGGGAAAGGGGCGGTGGAAGGGGGGGAGGTGGAGGGGGGCCTGCTTCGGAGAAGGTCGATGCCTCGTTGGGGACGGGCAGTTGGGCACATCGATCTCGGCTCGAGCGCTGTCGGCGCTTAGGCGTCGCGGTCGGGTTTCCACCCCTCCCCGCCCCCGCCTGTAGCGTTTCACCTCGTGCCGCGCGTTGACCGGGGTTCGGGGACTGTGTGGACCAAACTACCCTCTGCCCGCTGTTGAGCTGGGTTCTTGTGAGGCGCTCTCGGTGGAGTGCTGCTTCTCGAGAGCTTCTTCTTTTGGCTAACGTTTGGCAGGTGCGGCGCCGGCGTTTTGCTGGCTTTGCATGTGCGGCGGAGGGCAGTCCGGATCATCTGCCCATGTTTTCCCCGATTCGTGCCCGTCTCCGCTTATCCTCTCTGTTTTTTTTTTTTTTGGTCTCCGCTTATCCTCATCTTTCGATCTAAAATTTTTTAAAAATAATTACATCATCATTATATTATGTTTATTATTTTATGAAAAAATTATTAGTTGTGAAAGAATGGAAACATTCACGAAGATGATAATTTGCGTGTGAAGTTTTATTTTCGGCCTTCAAGAGATTTTAGTTGGTCGGTATATTTTTCTTTTACTTGGTCATTGCTACCCTTTTAGGATAAGTATTAATATATTTCTTTGTCATCTTAAAGTTTTGTCTTCTCTTGCCTTGTATATAATCCATCTCAAAATTGAATATAGGGAGAATTAATTCTAGATCACTGTCAGATTTCTTAAAAGTTGAAAATTCTTATTTTTCGAGAGACTTATTTTTAAGTCCCTTAACATTAACTCCTCTTATATACATTTTTTCAATATCAATTTTACCCCCACCTTATATATATCTGGGTAAGTAGGTAAGAAGAGTACATAAGAATAGTAGGTACTACAATATAAGTGTGTAGTTATGTAATTACATAACTATGTAAGTTACATAGTTAGGTAAGAATAGTAGTAGGTAAGTATGTAAGTACGTAATTACATAGTTACGCAATTATGTAACTATGTAAGTGTGGTGGCCACTTCTGGCCACCTAGGCCCATGATGGCCCGTTACCGCCCTCTCGTATCCTGTCAACAGATGTGGCCCCGTTTCAAGGTGCACGCCCTCATCAGGGCAGTTCAGAGGCCTCCAAGGTATAACCCTCGTGATCGGATTTTGCCAAGTTCCGCAACAGCGTATTTCCGAACAGGCCATCGGTCCTTTCGTACCGAACAACCCCGGATGCTCCCGAACAGCACGTTCGATCCCCACGCGGGTCACCTGCTCGGTGATCTTGTCCGAAGGTTGCCGAACAGCTCTTCGTGTCCTCACGGCGGTTATAACCGCCCTAGGCCACGCGCCCCATCTTCAAGAGGCGGGTTAACTGTCTGGCATCCCATCGGGCATTGGAGCGCATAACTCCTCCCGTTATGCGCGCCTTTCCAGGCACAATCTATCAACGTTATGCACGTTCGCCGCAACACCTATGCCTATAAGAGTACAGGTACAGGACCATGCACTGGTACGTTCTCTCTCACGCGAACACGCTCTTACACTAAAAAACCCCCTGCCTTGCAAGCCTCATACTGACTTAGGTATCGAAGGGTTTCCCTCGGTCTTCACCGGACCCCCTGATCTTTTCTGGTAACTGTAGGATCATTCGTCCGCTACCGGCAACCGTCATCTCCCTTACACAAGTGTTAGGCCTGATCCGCTCCGGCCCAACAAGGAAAAGGCCTCCACACTTTTGGCCCCGTCTGTGGAACAAACGATGAGGCCATGCGCCCTACCCGAGTGTCTCATCTTCATGAGACCCGCACACCCTTATCCTCACTGGGGGACTGTGTAGAGGTATTCTTTAGTCCCACATTGAAAGATAGTGAGAACAAGTGTGTGCTTATCAGCAGAGTCTCACCTCTTCTCCCAAGAGGGCCCTTTTAAAGGACAAAACCCCAAGCATGGGGACAATACCTCTTGGGAGGCACACTTAAATCACGTCTCTTCATTGGCGCCGTCTGTGGGAACGAACAAGAGGTCATGCGCCCTACCGAGTGTCTCATCTTCATGAGACCCGCACCCTTATCCTCACTGGGGGGCTGTGTAGAGATATTCTTTAGTCCCCATTGAAAGATAGTGAGAACAAGTGTGTGCTTATCAGGCAAAGAGTCTCACCTCTTCTCCAAGAGGGCCCTTTTAAAGAACAAAACCCAAGCATGGGGACAATACCTCTTGGGAGGCACACTTAAATCATAGTCTCTTCAGTAAGTATGTAAGTAGGTAAATATGTAAGTTACATAGTTATGTAAGAGTAGTAGTAAGTGTGCAAGTACGTAGTTATATAATTAAGCAACTATGTAACTACGTACTACATACTTACCTACTACTACTCTACATAATTATGTAACTACGCACTTACATATTTACCTATTATTCTTATATACTCTTCTACCTACTTACTAGTTATATAAGGTGGGGGTAGAATTGGTATTGAAAAAATACACATGGATGAGTTAATGTCCAGGGACTTCAAAATAAGTCCTTCAAAAAGTAAGGACTCTCAAGTTCTAAGAAACCTGATAGGGACTTGAAAATAATGTTAGGTCTTTGTCAGGGACCTAGAATTAATTCTCCGTTGAATATATGGATAATCCTAACACTCTCTCACCCCTCCTCTTCAAAATGCAATTGCATGATAAGTCAGGAAACTCATTTTTCATTTGGGAATGATTAATGTCATCTCAAATTTTTTAAGCTTTCAACCATACCCATTCCAAACGGGGGTCATAGGGCTTTTTAATTTCTGTTTCTTCTGTTGAACTACTCTTATATTTTATCTTTTATTTTGGTGATAACAAAACTCTTGATTAACTTAAATATTATGAATATATTTAATATCATATTTTACTCATAAATACAATATACTATGGAACTATCGTTGTTGTTTAATGCATATCGATTACTGACTAAGAGCCACATCGATCAGAAAACAAAGGTCCACATTGATTACTGCCTTAAACATCGATTATCTTTTGAACATGGATTACCCTTAGACATCGATTACCTTCTTGAACATCGATTATCTTTTGAACATAGATTACATTGGAACATCGACTATCTTTCATATCGATTACATCCATTGAATTCAAACATCGATTGCTTCACTTAAATATCGATTATCTTAGAGCATCGATTGTCTCAAATATCGATTACTATTATGTTCAAGCATCGATTGTCTTAAACATTGATTGCCTCTTTATAGATCGATTGCCTCATAACATCGACTGCTTCACTTAAACATCGATTACTGTTATAAATCAAACATCGATTGCTCTTCATTTAAACATCGACTATCTTTATGAAACATCGATTGCCTCTCTATTTCAAACCTTTCAAAATATCGTTGGCGCCCAATGTAAATTTAAATGCACTTTATATGCTTAACTTAATTCTCTGACTGAAGATCTTTTTATCTGTCTCATAGGATATCTTCCTTCCTGCAAAAAAGAAAAACATCTACATTCTATTTCTATCTATCTCCAGAAAAATATAGACAGAAAACAAAAAGAGATATGAGCCATCTGACAAAAGACTTATAGTGTCTAAATGTCTGCTTTACATTTAATGTCTGCAGGTTCACTTCTACACATAGCCAACATCTTGGACCTACTGTTGGCATCTTGGAAGTGTGCACCAGCTGGAAAACATTTCCTCCACTCCAAGTAGCCAGGAGGCACAAGAAGGAAGTTGTTAGACTCAAAGGAGTGTGAGAAGAAGAAGAAGAAGAGAGCCAAGAAACACCAACGGCCATCTGTTAATGGATCTGTTCAAGTTGCTCCATAAAAGGGAGAAGCAAAAGAAAGAGAAAAAAAATGAACCTGAAGATCATTCAAGGACTGTAAATCTATAGTGAGTATCCAACTCCATACACACTCAGCAAGAAGGAACAGAGCTCGAACATATTCAAGCTGAAGCATTCAAGTCGTCTTCTTCTTCCTCTCTCTCTCTGTGTATTTCAGAAAGAGAGAGAGTGGGGGGTTTAGCTTAAGTAGAGTTTGTACTATACACTCTTTCTTTCTTAGGCTCAGTCTCAGATCAAGTATTTAATTGTGTATCTTGAGCTTAATCTAGAGGCTTCAGGTCATTGCTTCTGTGTTCAGAAGTATTCCTCTTCGGTTGGAAGAGAAGACATGTTGTGCAAGCGTTCTCCTTGATTAGAAGGGAAGACCACTCTGCGCCTGCGCCTGGCGGTGACCATCTGGAGTTTGTACCAGAGTTCCCCTGTTTGAGGGAAGACCTATTAGGGTGTGTACCAGTGAATTACTTTGAACTCGTAAAAGAAGCACATGGTTGAGGTGAAACAGTGGGTTATCTTCTTACCTGAAAAGAGAAGAAGACCAACTGAGATGTTGGGTGTTGTATGTCCATTGTTTAAGGGAAGACCAAAGTTACTTAGTGGTCAGTGAAATCTCAAGAGTTTGTTTGGAGACTGGACGTAGGATTTCCATTTGGAATGACCGAACCAAAATAAATCTTTGTGTTCCTTATGTGTTTGCTTCCGCGCCTTTAATTTTCTTGCACGCGCTTATTTATACTAACCAAATTTTTTCAAGTGATGATTTTTGTTTCAGTTTTTCAGATTACCTATTCACCCCCCCCCCTCTAGGTTAGTCTTACTATCAATCATAAGTGGGCCAACATCTTCTACCTATTTTTTCATCTTTTTTAAATGTTTATTAAAATATTAATTTATTACATCATCCAATAAGAGTTAAACACTTAACATCATTCTTTAAAAAAAATTTAAAAAAATCCTTGCCAATTGCTATGGATGAGAATTAAACTCTTAACATTTTCCTAATGTACATAAAGTACTACCATTTAATCACTTCTTAGTGTGCATCCTTTCATCTGTATTTGTGGGTCTAATTAGTAGAGTAGAAGGCTGACACTACGACGTATCATCTAAAGGCAGTCTTGTGTTTTAGATGGCCTAGTGACTTTGTGAACATAGCCATTAGTTTAGAGCATAGACAATTTGTCGCTTTTGTAGGAAAAATATAGGTTTTGGATACACTTAAACTTACTTGCATAGTGATTAATGAAAATGTGAGGAAGGTAAAGACAACACTTTATGAGAGTGTACATTGGAATGAGGGAAGGGAAGTGGAGTCTGTCCAATTGTAATAATCTGGTCTTGTGAAAAGTTGGAGATTGGTGTGTGAAGGTAGGAGGAAAAGGGGGTTTCTTTAATTGTTAGCTAGGTGTGAATTGCCTAGTTGCCACGTACGAGCATCTACACCACTATATGCTGAGGGTGACCGGTAGGAGTGCTCATTAATTAAAGGAATTTCATTGGGAGGATAAGAAGAAGGGTTATGTATTTCTATACTTTGAAAATATTTTTTTTATTTGGAAATTTTTGTAGAAATAAAATCTTGTGATTGCATTTGCATAGAAAGAGTGACAGAAATAGTATATGGATATTTCATAGAGAGGTGGGCAAATAGTTTCTAAAAATTAAAATATGATACTATTTAGAAATTAAAATTCATATTAATGTTTTTATGTACTTATATGACATGTGAAGTTTAATTAAAAATAAATATAAAAATTTTAAAGAATGAAAACCCAGACTTGGGCTTAGAGAAGATAGAGAAAGGTGACCAAAAGAGAGCAAATAATTAATGGTGACAGTGGTGAGTAGAATAAGTGATGGGTGATTGCACTGGCGCAAAGGTAAGAGTAAGAGTTTGGTGTAGTATGAGTAGGTTTGAACGATTAGTGTGATGAGTTGGTTGTCAGACAAAAAAGGGGACTCTTCTTTCCCTTTCCACAGCTATTTTCAGCATTTTAAAGACAAACTCAAATATAAAGACATGTTCCTACTGGTTTTCTCTCACTCCTTATATTGTGCACAGCATGCACATAATTATCACCTAGATGCCGTGAGATGCTCATTCTATTAACATGTTCATGTGACTAAGCGTGTGCATATATAAAGAGAGAAGCAATGAGTTGACACATGGGAGACAAAATATATATATATATAAGATTTTAATGTTATATTATTAAATCTATTAAAAAACTAGATAGGTATATATATAATTTTGACTTTGTACTGAAATCATACAGTGTCAAGTACTATAAATAAATTATATATATACTGCATATTATGAGCCTCGATCCATGGATTATTTGCATCAGCTGCCTGTTTTTTAATCCCCATATGAATAGTTTCTAGATAGCAAAGTAAATATTTTCATGTTGATTTATCAGTCTCTGGACATATATATACAAAGTTTGTTAGTGAACATAGTCTAAAACACCAATACAATAAAGCAGCCTTGCTAAAGGGTCTGTTTGATAACCTTTATTGGATCCCTGATGTCTGAAATGGTTAGACATTAAAGATTCAGATTGTTTGATAAAGTATCTGCGGCGGCGGCCTCACCCTCGGGAGCGAACCACGGCTAGGGTTTGATGGCGGCGATGTCGTACTAATCGCAGGCGCCTAGCGAGGGGATCCAACCAAAAATTGTACTATATATAAATATCATATTCTTTTAACTTTAATAAATATAATATAAAAATCACAAATTTAAAATATTTTTAAGCATGTAGAGATGTTTATGTAATATATAAAAATTAGAGACTTATACCTAATTATAAGATAGTTGAGAGATGTATATATAAAATTATGGGAAATAAAAAATAAAGGCGCCCAGTGAGCAGATCCAACCAAAAATTGTACTATATATAAATATCATATTCTTTTAACTTTAATAATATAGTATAAAAATCACAAATTTAAAATATTTTTAAGTATGTAGAGATGTTTATGTAATATATAAAAATTAGAGACTTATACGTAATTATAAGATAGTTGAGAGATGTATATATAAAATATGGAAAATAAAAAATAAATTTAATATATTCTTAAACATATAAGATATTTATGTAAAATAATATATTAATTCAGATATTATTTAAGTTGGTTATCAAACAACTCTTAATAGAAGTCTAATATATTTTAAGTACTTATTAAATTACAGATTTAGATAATAGATAGAAAATTATACTTTAGACATTTGAAATAAGTGTTATCAAATACCACCTAAGACTTGAACTCACGTCATTGAGTACCTCATCTTGAGTCTCAACCAATTATATATAGTAAGTTCTCCATAATATATATATATATAATATATATATATATATATATATATAATATATATATATATATTATGTATATAAATGTATATTTATATATGTATATAAATAGCATATGGATCTAAAAACATACATTTATTATACTTATTCTCTACGTATCCAACGAATGTTAAAAAAAAAAGAAGAACGAATGTAAAAGAAACGGTGCAGATAGTGTGATGTATTTACATGACCGTTCTGTTTTTTATAAGTAGGAATATTATATATATATAATATATATATATATACCATCTATTTTCAAGTCACACATGATTCAACCACCATTTAATTTTCTTCAAATAATTTATTTAACTGTAGGTAAAAATCACTTAAAACTAACCAAAATGTAGGTAATCAAATCATTTCATTTGAAGTTGAATGGTCAAGTCTTAATCTTGTTCATCTGATTTTATGAAGAAGAAAAAATGTAATAGAATATATATTATACTATATTACATAATTTATCTTCTTCCCCATTCAACATCTTGTCAGAAGCCCCATTCTAAGAGTCCCTTTTTTTAATAGATAATGCAAGGGTGAGGATATGAACATATATAGATCACTAAAATATACATTAAAGACGCCATTAAGCTATTCATTGTGTACATTTGGAAGCCCTTTAAATATAAAAAGGTGGAGCTCCATTTTTGCACTTTCCTATCTAACATTTTTCGAGCTGCATTTTCTTCAGTCATACATCTTGTTAAAAATTAGTTGATTATATTATTCATTAAAATTCTTTAAAATCTTACACCCATTGAAATTTGAACTTGATCTCACAACCAAATGTGCATAGACCTGTCAATGAATCGGACCCGGGTCGGATCCTTAAGTGGCGATCCGAACCCGGATCCGAAAGGACATAATCCAGTTCCAACCCGGATCCAAAATTTGGACAAATTTCGAATTCGAGTTCGGTTGTGAGATAGGTCATTTCCCCTTTTTAACTCCCAGGACGACACAGAGGGCCGGAGGCAGCATCGCTAGCAGAGATGGCGCTGTGCGAGGGGGACCCTACCTTGATGATCGATGCCAAGCCAAAGCCAATTGTCTCCAGGAACTCTCTCAGGAAGTTCAGCAATGGTCGTCTCATGCTCCCACACTCTAAGAAGGGCGTCAAAAGGTGGCTGCTTCGGCTTTCTCCTCACCAACTCCTCCTCCTCCCCTTACAGTTTTGTCCACCGCCTTCTCCTCCAGGGTCGTCCTCTCTAAGTTGCCCCAAATTGGTCTTATTTGGTTCCAGAGCCCTGCGGCCCCTCCATGCTCATGTGAGCCCTCCTGAAGTCTGATCAAGAGGTAGCCAAAGGGATGCATCGGGAGATGCGAGGCCCCATTTTAGGAACCTGAAGCAATCACAATCAGATGAGCAGCAGAAGCCCACTAGTAAGAGCATCCTGTCGTGGCAGAACTGTGGGAGAGTGGGGATTCAGAAGGGTGGTCACCTCCACCATCAACGTCAGCTGGGGGGCAAGTCTAGGAAAAGAATTGAGGTCGTCTCGCTAACAACGGCGAGAAGGGCTCCAAGAAGGAGTCGGCCATTACCTCTGTTGTCAAGCAGCAATTACTTCCGGCGATTTTGGGGTTCTCGATGATCTTGAGGGTCTCGACGATGATCTTCTGCACCCGTCGACTGTCATCTCCATCTGCATGTCATCGTTTTTGTCAATCTTTTCGTAGTGCTTCCTCAACAGCAACGCTGCCCTCAATAGTGATGCCACATATATCCACTATCAAAGTTGAGGAGAAGAGCGGCGGCAAAAAGAAGAAGAAGAAGAAGGCAGCGGCGATGTATAGGTAGAAATTTGGAAGGACTCCACCTGGATCGGATTTTTGGTGCCCCGAAGTAAAAGATTTTTGATCAGAAAAAACTTGTCCCGAATCCGGAGGAAAATATTATTTTGAGTCAAATTTTTTTAACCGAATCCAGTTTTATTTCTGAATTCGGGTCGGGTTTTCGGATCCAAAGGATCTATTGACACCCCTAATGTGCATACGATCCCTGAGTACAGCCTCCTCAAATACTTGCTGCAGATTAATTAATATGGCATTTGAGAACGTGGGTAGGACGTCACTTGTGACCTTCGTGTGTGCAATTAATCTTTAGCATTAATCTAAACCTTTAGCAGCCTCACCAAGCATGCATTAGTATATAAACAAAATCTTTGACAGCTAGCCAACGCTCATGATGTAATTTCTGAACAAACATGACAACAAAAGGAAGAAGAAGGAATCGTTCACAGAGTGGACGCGATTCTGAGAGGCTTCTGACTCGTCCAACCCCTGCCCGTCGCCGGTGGATCGTGCCCAACCACCGTGCCGACCGGTTCCTTTCTCTGTACCTTCCTCTCCATTTAATTAAAGTGGCATCCAACACATGCTGCAGTATAGATCTTATCCTGTCCTCACAAATCCCCCGTTTTCCAGTTCTTAATCTAGCTCTTGATTCGCTATTGCCATGCAGCAGCTGAGCCCTTCGTGGGCACTGTCACCCTCATCCAACTTGGCTTCCCAGCATGGCAGCTGTCCATCAAACTAAAGTATGCAGCTCATCAGTACTTTGGCTACATAACGCTTGTGTGCACTCAGACATGATTACTACCACTCTTCTGGCCTAAATGGATCTGATGCATGCCAATGTACCAACTGTTTCTACAATCCGACACGGCCTGAACATACGTTATAATATTTTAGATTCTAAGGAGACTGTGCCCTCCCCATCAAACACGTACGGTAGGTCATCACGGGGAAACCAAGAGCAGCGTAGCCTCTTGCCCCCCCCCAACCCCCTGGGCCGGTTTTATAGCTAGTCATGAAGCAAGATTCCGCATGTATACACATTACGATCTGTTATATCTTCACGCATATATAATTAACACTACAGGAGAACCAACATTTAGCAACGAATATATGTCCGCGGCTGACAATTCAAGGACAAAAGAGATATAAGGCAGCGGCTATTGTAGATCGCTGCCATACAAACGTTTTGTCCGCGGTTAGGTGTAGGCACTGATAAAAGTGCAGCATACGTCAGCGGCTAAAATTTAACCGCGGACAAATGTTACGTTAAGGCCGCGACTTTATTTAACCGCGGACATATATTCTTCAGCGCTAAATACGAATTTGGTCGGTCGACCGATAATGCACATTCGGTCGACCGACGTTTACACTGCTAAAATTATAATCTGCACTGGGTAGGTCGGTCGACCGATATATTATAATCGGTCGACCGATTCCGGTCGCGATTTTATCCGATTTGGTTCGGTTGCGATCGGCCCACTTTCTATCAACCCAAACCCCCTCCTATATATGTTAGGGTGGGTGGGAAACATCCCACATAAGTTCTCCTCCATCTCTCCAGCCCCCAAGGTGCTTTTCTTGCCCTAGAACTCTTCCCTCCTTCTCCATTGCCTCCATCTTGCCCTAGAACTCTTCCCCCCTTTTCCATCTTTCCCTTCTTACCCAAGAACTCTTCTCATCTTCTCCTCTTCTCCATCTTCATCTACTTGCCCTAGAACTCTTCTCCTCTTCTCCATCTTCCTTCTCATTTCCCTCACCCCTTCTCCATTTTCCTTCTCATTTCCCTCACCCCTTGTCTATCTCCGATGCCTCCACGGATGCGCCATTGTCGTTCGGTCTCGAGTCGTCGCCGCCACGTTGGTGAAGGATCAGGGGCAGCTACACAAGTTCCCTTGGCTCCTAGAGAGTTGTTGGTTGAAAGAAGAAGGAAAATTCTGCCCCCTCGGTATGTGGACTTCGACAATCTAGACAATAAGGAGCCCATGCTCAGTCTTCTATTTGCAACACAAGGGTGGGTTCACTTCATGTCTAGCCATAGAGTCTATTATCCAGATTTGGTTCAACAATTCTATGCAAATTTATATACAAGCAACAACAGACTATTTACTGCTGTTAATGAAGTTGAGATTCACGTGAGTGATACAGTTCTTAGTCATGCATTAGAGATTCGAAATGCTGGTTATTTAGTGGAACATGTCCAGTATTATGATAGTGATATGTGCCAAGTTTTGCTGGGAAAAGATCCGGCACCTTGGATGGCACATCATGCTTTGATCAATGCAAATCATTTTCCACCACTACAGAGGATCATTCACCACATGATCACCACTATACTTTTTCCAAAAGGTGGATCTCGGGATGAAGTCACTCGAGTGCACAAATGTATTTTTCACTGCTTATTTCACAATGTACCACTGTGTTTACCTGAGATGATGGTAACGCTGATCAAGTTAGTAAAGAATCAGAGAAGAAGATCTCTACCTTATGTAGCCCAACTTACGGCTGTGTTTGAGCATGCTGGCATTGACCTCACCAATGAGCGAGCAGAAAATATTTCTGTCTCCATGGTCTACAATGAAACCAACATCATGAGGTTCATGAATCACAGGAATGTTAATGGACAATTCATGAGGAATGTCACTGATGACCCTGGTGAAGACAGTCAAGAAGAAACGGAAGATGAAGGCGAAGGTGAAGCACAAGGTGAAGATGATAGACATGAAGAAGAAGAGCATTTGGCTCCTATGGAACAAGATTTGCCTCCTTCGGCTGCCGGAGGTGATCATGACTTCCAACTGCAGATCCAAGGTAGCTTGACCAGGCTTGAGGGGGAGATGGAATCTATTCGAGGAGAAGTTCGGCAAGTGGGCAACACAGTCGGGAATCTCTCTAGAGAACTTGCTGAGTTGAGAGTTAGCCACCAGGGCCACATGGACTCCCAGTCTCAAGTGTTACGGGAAATCATGGGTTATTTGCGACCTTCTCAGAATCAGCCTCCTTCTGAGTGATTCCTTAGCTGTTCTATGATGTCTACCTTTTGCTTTTCGTATCCTACTCTCGCCTCTTTGCTGTGACAAAAGGGTGCTCTTTATGTAATAGCTACAATATGTCTATCATATTTTCTGCTTCATCTGGTATGTGATTGCTTGATGCACTTTATGGTATATTGCTTGATGACAAAAACGAGGCTCAACACAAAACTGCTTAGCTTAGCATGAACTTAATCTCTACCTTAGTTTAGTGATTCATATATACATATGTTATTAATTTATATTACAAATAATCAAGTATATTTGTGCTAGGTATGCATGTATATACTTGTAATATTCTCAAATATAAATATTCTATACACAAATTAAGTGAACATATCCGTCAGGCAAGAGGATAGCGTAGGCGTTGCAAACAATAGATTGCCTTGATCGGTCGACCGACCAATAGAAATCGGTCGACCGCCTGTCTCACTTCTGCCAGCCAAAATGCGCTGAGTAGATCGATCGACCAAAAACCAGAAATCGGTCGACCGACTAACTCACTGCTGCCAGCCAAAGTGCACTGAGTAGATCGGTCGACCGAACACTAGAAATCGGTCGACCGACTAACTCACTGCTGCCAGCCAAAATGCACTGAGTAGATCGGTCGACCGAACACTAGAAATCGGTCGACCGACTAACTGCACTGAGTAGATAGGTCGACCGAACACTAGAAATAGGTCGACCGACTTCTTCACTGCTGACAGCCTAAATGCACTGAGAAGATCGGTCGACCGACCACTATATATCGGTCGACCGACTTTCTCACTGATGCGTGGCAGTGCCTTTCTAGTGATTTTCAATTACATATGGCAGCGGCGGTTAGCCGCCGCCATAAATGTAAATGGTAGCAGCTTATTTTAGCCGCCGCTAAATACTAATATGGCAGCGGCTATACAGCCGCTGCCATATTTTCGCCTCTCCTGCCAACCAAAAACACCACTGCGTGCCATATATATCGCTCGTTCTCTCTCTCTCTCGCTCGCTCTCTCTCTCTCTCTTCCCGAAGACTAGTGACGCACCGACGCCTTCCTCTCCCTCCGGCGACGCACCGACGATAGACGGCAGGCGGTGGCTCTGGCGACGCCCTCATCTTCGGCGGCTGTCCCCACCCCCTACGGTGAGCCTCCGGTGCCCCCACCCTTCCCTCCCCCCCCCCCTTCCCTCCGGTGGCCCCCTCCCCTCCGGTGGCCCCTCGCCCCCACGGTGCCCCCTCGCCCCCACCGCACCCCTCGCCCCCACTGCGTCTGCCACCCCCCTCCCCCATCCAGCCACCACCCCCCTCCCCACCGGTGGCCCCTCGCCCCCACGGTGCCCCCTCGCCCCCACCGCACCCCTCGCCCCCACTGCGCCTGCCACCCCCCTCCCCCATCCAGCCACCACCCCCCCCCCCTCCCCTCCGGTGGCCCCTACATGAGGGCTGTAATGAAATTTCTCCTCAGACATGAGGGCTGTAATGAAATGTACTTGTTCAAAGTGATCACCTACTTCAGCTCTTCTACACCAATAATCTGCTACCTGCAGATCCCAATTGTTCTTCTGTCTTGGCGTTTACATCTCTTTTATGTACAAAGCTCTTGTATGTATGTGTCCCAATTTGTTGGGGTATTAGTAGAGATGTATTACGTAGAAGAATACCCTTTTCACATGTCATGTTATCGTGCACCGCCATGCAACCTCTGCATGATACCTTGCCAATGTTGTATATTCATACTCTTATACTAGGAGAGTTTAAGATTCTTAGTATGCTTGTATTGTTCTACCACTTTAGTTTACATTTTCTTAAATAATTAGGGTAAGTATCATGTTCAGGGTTTAAATAATTAGGGTTAGTACCATGTTCAGGGTTTAGAAATAATAGGGTAAGTACCATGTGGCTTGGCATGGGGACTCCTTGTCTTCCTACACTCTTTTGACTCTAGCTGCAAAAGTGATGTCCTACCTGCAATGGTAAATCAAGAAGAGGGGTGAGGGGGAGGAATTGATTTCCCAAATAAAAACACTAATCATACTAAACTCAAACGATTGAAAAATCTCCCTACTTAGCACAATGGAATTTAACTCCGAATAAAACAGATCCATAAACTCTAATCACAACTATGTGAATGGGGGAGAAAACAAGAAGCAAACTATAATGCACCGAGATTTTTAAGGTGGTTTGATTATACACTTATACAATCCACATCCACTCCCATGATGTGAGGCTTAACACGCTAACCTTGTGAAGACACTTACAAGATTACCCCACACACACATAGAAGCCAATCTTCATGATGATACCTCTGTACCATCAGCACACACACATGATGACTGTTTCTACCACAGATAGGACCACATTGTCCAAATCTGACACAATGTAGCTCAAATTACACAAATCAGATACTCAACCTTAAGTTCAATGTCCCCATATTTTAGTAGACTTCAAGAGTACATTCGTTCTGTAATAACTTGATCACCAGGTTCAAGACTTGTGTTAGGTTATATGCTTTTACTGTCTTTTGATACTAATGTCATATATCGAGCATAAAGTCTTGAATTGTGAATGTGGAATGTATATGGACATGTATATGTGTGTGGAATGTATGTGTGAAAATGCTCCCGGTATAGGGGAGGTGCTGTCGAATATTTTTTTGAATTGTCGGTTAATTCATATTTATTCGATACAACATAGACATCGTTTGGGTACAAGTTAGGCTGATGGGTTATTGTCAATACAGAACTATTGCATCAAAAAATGGCAAGACTCGATAAGAGTTAGATACAACTTAGAGATCGTTTGGATCCTAGATATGAGAAAGGAGTAGATGAGTTTTTGGAATTTGCTTTTGATGAGCAAAGACAATGTTTTAGACATGGACAGAATTATGAGTTCATACAATGTCCATGTCGTAACTGTGTTAACGGAGTGAAGTTATCCCGAATGTGAAAGATTTGTACGATGCAAATGATCCTCGGTGTACTCCTGATATATACTATCTGGCATGAACACCTTCAAGGTTTGTGCGTTCACACTCGGGCTATATTGTCAATGGATTCAGGTTTCGTGCATCATCTATTGATGCAACAAAGGTCACTCAGTTGTGTGGAGTTATAGTGAATGCGGAACTTGAATCCGGATGTGATGGATATTATGGACGTCTAAATGATGTATTGGAAATATATTTTGATAATCAAAGACGTGTTGTTTTATTTGAGTGTGACTGGTGGGATGTTTATAGAAAAGACAGAGGATTTAAAATAATTAAATATGAAACTATCAGTCTGAACACTCGTCAAAGACTCAATACAGATGAACCATTTGCCCTGGCAAGTCAAGTGGAACAGATGTTCTATGTCAATGATAACACAACAAAAGGATGGATCATCCCTGTCAAAGCACGTCCGCGTGATTACTACGACTTGCAAGATGATGCTCCTGAGAATGATATAGAACCAAGTGACGAAGCGTTTCAGGACAATCTGATTGATGTTCCCATTAGAGGAGAAATTCAAGATGTGGATCTATATATGTCAAGAAAGTAGCGTAATAGTGGACGATTATATTGACATTTAGGTGATTTATTTACATTAGTATTTATATTGTGCATGCTTCAAATAATTTTTTTAACTTTTTATGTTTACATATTACTAATAATTTTTTGTAACAGATGGCTTCTACTGGTGAGCGCTCTTCTCGTCATGGCTCACGCCCACGGAGACTTCGGACTCTATCGGTCCCTCTCCCTCCCACCTCTCAGGCGATGCCTCCCCCTCCCACATTTCAGGGGCTCCCTCCCGCTCCCACCTCTCAGCAGCTTCCTCTACCTCTCACTCTACAGCATATACCTCCCTCTTCCAGCCCTCAGGACTCTTTGGCGGCATCTGCATCTTCTATAGCAGGTTCATATTTTAATTTCATGTAACTTTTATATTCATTGTTTAATAGATATTCTCTAATGATGTTTAATGTTTATATTTCAATAGGTCCATCTGCACGACCTTGGGGGAGGGGTCATGGCCGTCGAGGGCCGACTAGGGGAGTTACGGAGAGGAGATGCCCTGATGGACAACAATGGAATGTCTCCCTTGTCCGAGGCTATGGCGTCGGCCCTACTGCAGATCACTTTACTAGTCGCATGGGCGTTGTATCAAAGGTATATTGTAAGATTTGGCAAAAAGACTTTGCGAAGCTGCCTGCTGCGACTAAGGAGTTTATATTCAGAGATCTGCAGGTAATTATTATTTAAATTGAATATATATATGCATATGCTTTTGTTATAATTCAGTGACTTTGTTTTGCAGTTGACATACCAGTGGGATCGCACAGACCAAACAGATAGGGAGATGCTTGCTCACATGAGCGCCATGCATCGCAGCTGGCGTAGCAAGCAAAAAAAAAGAGTAAGTTAATATACTATTTCATTTCATATGTACTTTATTTTATATACTTGTTTATATATTGACAAAAATTTTATTTTTCATGTCAGCATTTTAATGGGAAGCCTTTAGATGATGCGATTGCATCCGTCCCAGCAGGTGTTGACCCCTCTGATTGGCAAACAATGTGTGAGTTGTGGACTACTGGGGATGAGAGGGTAATATTTTAAAATGCTTAGAATATATTTGTTTATGATTATTTTGTTTCTATAAATGGAACAATAACTGTCTATTCTTGTCTTTTTAGAGGATTGCTGATCGAAATAAGCAAAATCGTGCCACTCAATCTATGTCATATAGACGGGGCAGGACTTCTCATTATCAGTTGATGAGTGATTTTGTGAGTTATGCTTTATGAATTATGTTATCCCTTTTATTCATTACTTATTTATATGTCTTTAATTTAAACAGTCTCTAATGCATGGATGTACTCCGCATCGACTTGAGGTATTCAAGATGGGTCGATGTAAAATTTACCTGACGGCACTGAGAGTTGGGTAGATGAGGAGAGCAGGAGACGATATGTAAGAAACTTTATTTCTATTTATTTTATGTGAATATGTTTTCATTACAATAGTTGTATAATTAATATTTTTTTCTCTACCTTTTGTTGTAGGAGGCTATGAGTGAAATGATTGCTCCGTCTGACATTGATGTCGAGAGCCAGACTCCCGAAGACGCCTTCATTTCAGTCATGGGAAAAGATCGACCTGGGCGTGTTCGCTGCGCAGGGAGTGGAGAGACGTTGAGGACATGGTATGGATCTACATCTATAGGACCGTCTGCCTATTCAGAGCGAGAAAAGCAAATGCAAGAACAATTAAAAGTACAAGAAGACAAATTGAAAGCACAGACAGATAAGATGAATGAAATGCAACAACAGATTTCTCAATTGTAGAGTGTAGCCTCAAAGGTGGACGAGATGAGCGTACTCCTCTCCCAGATACAAGCGTCACAGGCACGTACCCAGCCTCCTCCAGTACCTCCTCCAGTTCAGAGCGAGAGCGAGACCGAGACAGATGAGGCGGCAGATGATTTTTTAGATCATGATGTTCCTATCTCTTGATTTCCTCTTGTTTTATTACACATTCATATTTTCTATTGTTCTTGATATTTGTATAACAATTTGTACGCATTATATTATGTGTGTGATTGAATGATCCAGTGAGCCTGGGTGGTGGCTCAATTATGTGTGATTGAATGATCCAGCGAGTCTGGGTGGTGGCTCAATTATGTGTGATTGAATGATCCAGTGAGCCTGGGTGGTGGCTCATTATGTGTGATGAATGATCCAGCGAGCCTGGGTGGTGGCTCAATGATAATATATGTATTTGTTGAATGATTCAGGTAGTTCACATGTGAATATAGAGTGTTGTATGTATTTAAATAATTTTTTTTTCTTTTCTGATAATATGTCAGCGACTGAATAACCGCTGCCAAAACAACATATGTCAGCGGCTATTACATGCTGACAAAATAAGACATATGGCCGCGGCCCTGAAACCGCTGATAATAGTAAAATATATGGCCGCGACTACAAGCCGCGGCCATAACAATTATTGGCCGCGGTGGCTCTGACCGCTGCCAATAGTGGTTTTATGGCCGCGGCCTCGTTAGCCGCGGATAAATAATTATATGGCAGCAGTTACATTTAACGCGCTGACATAAGTTATGTCCGCGGGGTTTTTGGCAACGACTTTGGCAGCGCCTGGAGAGGCGCAGACATAACCATATGTTCGCGTTTTCTAGATATTTGGCTGCGGCTCCCAACCGCTGACAAATATGCTTCTTTTTGTAGTGTAAGTAGGACTCCATCGATCTCATGAGATAATCATGTGATTATGTTTACATTTTGGAAAAGAAAGTCTGTCTTAACCGCGCGCGAAACGAAATGCTGAGGCACGCATGAGACAAGTCGAGTCTGACCATGAGCAGCTATCAACGGTTAAGTACTAAAAGATCTCTTGGCCGTATAGAACCTAAGCGCCTGCAGTAGAGCGAGGCTGTAGGCCCAAAGGCCTGACCTGCGAATTAGTCAAGTCTAATCTCCACACATATTGCTGTGCATGTCCTTTGTGTGAAGGAAGTATTTTAGCTATAATATAATGGGTCCGGTTTCTCTCTCAATGCATAAGATGATCGGACTCTATCAATGTGAATGTGAAGAGAGATTTTGTAGAAAAAAATGTTTTTTTTTTTTTTTCACATTTCGATTTAAATTTTTTTCTGTAAAACACAGTAAATCCCACCTAAACTCTCCTCGTACTGATAAAATCTGATCCTCCTGTGTATTGAGGAGATTCAAACTCTAAATCCATATACTCACTAACTTAGTTGAGAATGAAGTTAGTGATATTTCATATATTAAAATAGCGAACAACTGATCATCGATGAGGTTTGATTTGATGGGCCGGCCTATCCCGAGCGCAGGCCTGGTTACAGACCTGATATCTCTCTCTCTCTCTCTCTCACACACACACACACACAGGCACACAGACACATCATATGAAGATTTCAACACCTGAAATGCCGATAGTAGAGACGACACTGGGAATCGAAGGGAATGGAGAAGGATGCAATCTTCTCAGACCATGATAGCTGCAGACAGTCGCCTGCAGGTGGCAGGAGAAGAACGTACCCTTTTTGTCTGACACTGGGAATCGAAGGGAATGGAGAAGGATGCAATCTTCTCAGACCATGATAGCTGCAGACAGTCGCCTGCAGGTGGCAGGAGAAGAACGTACCCTTTTTGTCTTCACGTTTGGATCATTTTTGTGGCTTGCAGCAGCATGGAAACGTCGACCCAGCATCGCCTGGAGAAAGTTGATCAGGATGGTGTTGGCGGTGAAACCGGGTCACGTGATGGATGCATGATGAGCACGCCGGTCACCATTGTCGCGATATAATTGGAACACCCGGCCGTATCTGGATGTATGTAAACATATGTATAGATAGTACTGCCCAGTTGCTCCCAGTTTGTATACACATACCTTCCACGGATATGCGCGTAATCCGTCTCCCTCTGTCGTTCGTGTGCTTCGGAGAAGGCTAGCTGCTGGGAGCCTGGGCCATCAGAGCAAGATGCCAGGCATGCCTTGCCCGTGAAGACAGAAGTAGTACTGTTGAGCCGAATCAGCTGATCCCTTGACTCATGAGTATACTGCCAGACTATATCGGCAAGCTTTGGTACAGAGAATGGTAGCGAGATGCTACTATTTGTCTACTGAAAGTGGTGAACAGATTGAAGTTTGGCAGGGTGTGTGGGATCCGTGATTCGCTTGTTTTCCACCTTTTCGAGGATGCAAGTCCGGATCTTCCGTCGACCCACACCTTTTGATTTGATGCACTTACTTTTTATGATATGCCAAGACGGGACTGATCTAAGATAATTCATGTTCGTACAACGCCCATCAGACAATTTTAAAAATTAAGGCAATTTTTTTAAGGAGTTAGAACAGAGAGAATTAATATATATGATCGACCAACACATTTTATTCGTTGAAAGTGTTTGCTTTTTGACTTTTTTACGAATATATATATATATATATATGCCAACTCTCTGGGCCTGTCGAAGATAATTAATTTTTAACTAATATAATAGACATTTCAATTAGCAATTTAAAAAAGAAAACGGTCAGGCAGACAGGCATCGGCCAATATCACTTTTGATTCTTTAAGACTGTTTTATGTTTGTTTTCCTAATTAGAGTTTGTTGGTCATCCAATCAATGTTGTTCCCCGTACTCTGTATTTAGACTGGGCCTCCTAAAAAAATGTTAAAAAAAAAAAACTGAGTGATCAGCATATATACTTTTAACTCTTTACCCAATTCATAACTATTTGTCTTCTCATGTCTTGGTCGTGTGGTGTGACCAGACTCCATCTGTTTCTTTACCGCCCTTGGAATGGAAACTTATTTAGTTTATTTTTATGTGGTCTAATTAGTTGGGTTGAAAGACACCGACATATCATACGTTGTAGGTCTCCTATATATCATGTAGTCTCCTGACTTGGTTGGCGATCTAGTGTGAAGCCCCTACGTGCAAAGACAAATTTGTCGCTAACTAGGACATGGGTCTTGCATTTATAAATTGAGGTACTCGAAAAAAATGAATAAAACTCTAGTGGAGATGGAGATATTTTAATTTGGCAAGCCTTGGAATGAGTTCTACGTGAAAAATAGCGGTGTGAGTCGGAAGGTGAGAGGGGAGAGGTTGTCCATCTCCACCCATGTATCCTAGCTAGGAAGAAATGCGGTATGTAGGTATGTTCAATATCCGGTATTACAATTTTATTATTATTTTAATATTTTGCTACTAAATTTGAAAATAAATTAAATTAAATCAAAGTATATCACACCGATATGTTCCGAGTCATACTGAATTATAGATAATAGAGAAAATCAATTATGAGTCATTGTAGGAGGGAGTGACTTATTTTCTATTCCTATCAGAATATCAAAAGTTACATATTTTTTTTGCAGTTTAATTTTTTGTTCCTACTTTTAGGTTTTTAATATTTATAATCCTCAAAGGACGATTTGTGTCCTTTTGATGCTAGTTTTTAAAATTCCCTCCTTAACGTAATTATATTTTCACTTATAGTATATTTTTTACATCACTTACAATAAATATTAAGTCATTTTACAGTAAAATGGTATTGCTTGTTACAATAAACATCACATTTTGTTGTAGTAATGATATTTTTTATTATATTATTTTTTTACAATAAACATTGACTATCTTTTACAGTATATATTAAATTCTGTTATAGTAAATGTTATTCCCTATTACAATAAATGTCACATTCTATTACAGTAAAAATTAGTCTCTATTATAATAATAATTTCTTTTGCAATAAATAGTGTGTATCTTTTATAGCATACGTTAAGTCTCATTATAGTAAATGTTATTCTCTGTTGCAATAAACGTCACGTCCTATTACAATAAGGCATATTGTGTAACATGTTTTTTCACTTATAGTATATTTTTTACATCACTAAATCTTGATATCACTTATTGAAGTATTTATAACATTGTGTTGTAATCATCAACAGATACTATACGATAGGGAATGTTCTTTATTATAACATGAAAATATTATGCAACAAGAAATAATATTTACTATAATAAGATTTGACATTTACTATAACAGGCACTCAATGTTTACTATAAAGAAAATATTATAGTAATAAAAAATAATATTTACTGTAACATGACTTGACGTTCACTGTAATAGACAATAATATTTACTGCAATGAGACTTGATGCTTGCTATAACAGATAACCAATATTTATTGGAAAGAAAAGATTATTGTAATAGGGAGTAAGATTTACTATAAAGGAACATGATATTTACTATAACAAATAATCAATGTGTACTATAAAGGAAGGATTATTGTAACGAAACTTATAGATATTAAAAACCTGTTGAAGAAGACCAATCTGAAGGAACGGAAACTTGGCATTTATTGTAAAGGAAGGATTATTGTAACGAATATTAAAGGAGCATGTAACGTCCCGACGCGGAATATCGGAGCATGATTACAGTTATTAAATAGTACAGAGTGAGAAAATAATGCAAACCATTGCACAATTGGATAACACCAAATAAACTCCAATTTCATTAATAATCCAACAATCTCCATTACATTCACTAATAACTCATCATCTTCATAAACTAACTAATACATCAACATATCAGAGCCGAAACTAGGGCCCAAAGTACTTTATTGAAAATCAACTATTACATACTGACTAACTGCCTCACTAACTCATAACTATACTAACAGACTACTACTACTAGGTAGCACTGGTTGCAAAAGGGTCACTCCTGAGCCTCCTCATCGGTCCCATCCTCGTGAGTGTGGTCATGATCCAACTCACCTGAAACACATTAAATAAATACGCAGGATGAGCAAATAACGCCCAGTAGGACTTAATATCTCGTGAACACAAGCATGCTTTAAATAGTTAATATTTTAAAGATAGGTTAACTAGAGAGTAAAGTCATGTAGAGCATGTCACGATAACGAGAGAACAATTGCATCTGACACAGGGAAAATAGTACAACGAGAATGATAATAGAATGGCCATGTAACGATATAACATGTAAATTGTACAACAGTGCACTAGTAACGATCACGCTTGCACTTGTAGAAATAGCACTTTGATTGTCATAGATTAATCTAGATAGTAAACTGGCGCTGGATGCATGCCGTAACACATCCTATGATCATTTTAACTCCCATGGGCACTGACACTTTTCGGGATGTTCCCCCCAGGACCTGATCGGGCCCTATTGCGCTGGCATTAGTCATTTCTTTTATCTTAGACAATCACACGAATGGCCAATAGAGTACCAAGAAGAGATAAGGGAGTACTAGACGAGATAGATGAGAGTGTAGAGAGAACGTGAACAGATGAGAGAATATAGAGAGTAGATGAGACATGGTATTATCGTAAAATCACGTTAAACATCGATAATATGGTTGCACGGCACACCACTGCGGGCCGGCAATCTGGTAGAATTCACCACCACCCACTAGCCGTGCTGTGTACACAGGCTAGATGGTTCGACGTGATCACAAGATAAGGAGAGAACACAATAAGGCCATGGATCGTATTGATCCCTAAGGTGTAACGAGATTTGGGGTACAACCAGCTCGTTGACTAAGGACGTGTGCCAAAGCTAAGAAGACTTATGGAGGTCTTGACAAGAGTCCCTGGTCCAGTCGAGAGTATTCCCGGTGGAGAGGTGGTCCAAGTCAAGAGAAAGTGTGTAGAAAATGGATCCGTCGTGCCTCGAGTGCTCGAAGGCCGAGGGAAAACGGTAACGATGTACAATCACGCGAATAAAGCGAAGACATGTGTCATTTAAATAATAGAGAAAATTAGGTAATTAATTTCACTTAATTACCAGATACATTATTGAGTAATTTAATAAGGTCAAATGACAATAAATAATGTTTAATGTGCAAGTGTAAAGAAATCATGAGAATAGAATAAGTCGTGCTCACGGCCTTTAAATTAATAAGAATTATTTAAATATTATTAAATAAAAATATTCAGGCCATTTATTTAGCTTAACAGTACATGGTTTAACTTATACAAGGGTTAAATGGCATATAAAGTAGGGATATAAGCGCAATTTTAAGTTCTGGCAGAAAAGTTTAAATCGCGGCAGGGGTCACGGACGCGATTACTGTCGCGGTCGCCATCCTGGGCGCGACAACGGTTTGCGCTGGAATCGCGGCGATGCAGGCCACCACGTTCTGAATGCGTCACCTTCGCCGGCCGCGACCTCCCGGTATCGCGGCGGGTCGCGCCGTCGCGATAACAGGGATGTCCGGCCTTTTTCCCTTTTTCTCTGGGTGGACCCTTCTCTAAATTCGGTATAAAATTGCACGGTGCTCCAAAAATCACGAAATGAGTTTTAAATGAAAGTAGATATATATATCTATCAACATGCATGATTAATTTGAAAATAGACAAGGTTTAAACATGCTGTGATCAAGTTACATTTCGATGACCTAACCAGGTGCAGTCAAGGTTCAATGAATTAATTAGAGATGGATACATGATGAAAAATTCCGAAACTAGAGGCGTTCAAAAGCTAACAAGATGTAGTATTTAAGATAATTTTATCATGGCATGAAGTTAAGCATGAATGAGGTTCATAAACCAACAAGAAGGGTCGGGTGCATGGATCTGACAGGAATTCAATGAATTAATTCTCCCTCATGGGAGATTGAAATAGCAGGAAACCAAGGGCGTTTGAAAGCTATTGCATGGTAGTATCAATGAGAATTTTATCATAGTATGGGAGTAAGTACGTGTAGGGGATTTGAGAAAATATGAGATTTCAGGTTCATGCTAACAGTAGGATGTCACAAATTAAATTCGCACAAATGGATGAGCGGAATATAACGAAACTATAGGGCTTTTGAAGAGGTACATGAAGGCTACCTAGGGTAATTATTTTACAATTTTAGCTTGAGAGATTGCCTACCTTTTGATGCTGACAAGAAAAGCTAGGGTTCGGTGACGAAGAAAGGAAGAGAAAAACCCTTGCTCTAGCCTTCTTCTCCGAGCTCCCACATCCAAGACTCCTCCACTTCGTCCCCCTGAGTTCCAGCCATGAGCTATGGGGTGCTAGGGTCAAATGAGGGGTGTTTTGATGGCTTTTAGAGTTCTAAATCACCTAAAACTCTTTCCTCCTCCTTTAATTACCAATTTACATAATTATCACCTATTTTTCTTGCTATTATCCTCTATCAGATAGGGAGGGGCCTAATTTCGTGACCAATGGGGCTAGGATGGTTAGGGACTCTTATTTGAGATAAACATGACTTATTAATAATTATTTAACCCTTTCCTAATTATCACTTATTTTTATTCTGAATTTAGCTTAATTATTTCTCATCCCATGATGGCTAACTCTATTTGGGCCCATCTATTAGTTTTGGGTTATTAGAGTAACCCTTAATATTTAGCTTAATGGGTATTGCTTTAATTCCCTTTTATTCCATGCATTCTCCTTTTATTCTAATTAATTAATTTATCTCATTTATTAAATAATAAAATTTTATTTTTCTTGATTTTAAAAAAAATCAAGGTGCTACAGAGCACTTGGCATTTATTGTAATTGTAAAGTAATTGTACATTCTCTGTTAATTTTCTTTACAACAAACATATTTTCTTCCTTTATATATTTTCTTTACAATATATATTCTGTTAATTTACTTTATAATTTTCTTTATAAAGCAATTGTACATTAAAGGACCACTTAGCATTCTGTTGTAAATAAAATATTCTGTTAACTTACAGAGAATAACATTTATTGTAAAGAAAATATCAAGTTCTTCTACAGAAAATAACATTTATTGTAACGAAACTTGGCATTTATTGTAATAAGTAGTAATATTTAATGTAAGGAGACTTGATGTTTACAATAAGTGATGTGAAAAACATACTATGAGTGAAAAAAACAGATTATGTTAAGATAGAATTTTCAAAAACCAGTGTCACAAAAGATGAAAATTATCTTTCAAGGCTTATAAATATTGTTGAAAAATTAAAAATAGAGACTAAAAAATTACCACTCGAAGAACTCTACAGCTTTTGGTATTCTGATAGAGATTAAGAAAAAAATCACTCTCCCTTATATGGACTCCTAATTAATTGTTTCTAGATCAAGATAAATGTAGCCCAAATCTGTACTCCCATAATAAAGCATAGCCGTAAGTGCTACTACGTGGTAACATCAGAATGATTTTTTTTCCCGTCAAAAAATTTATTTTCTTATTCTCTCTCCAACTTTCTCTCTTAATTATTAAGCTTTTCTAAAATATATATCTAAGCATTTTAGAAAACTTTCAACCTCACTCTCACCCTTTTTAAAACAATAAAATTTGCTAACATAATTTCCCTGTCTTTCTTTCTCATTAAACCCTTCCAATAAACATCTCACCATTCTTAGGAAACTCACATCTTTAATTACTCGAAATCTATTTTTAAAATAATAAAAAATATCCTCATGTATACTATTTATAAAATTTATTTATTCAAATTTAATATTTTTTTATGCATGGCACAGACAAAGAACTAGTACTAGATAAAGTCAAGGGTGGTTGCACTTCCAAATTGATAGTTAAGAATTTGGAGAATTAAGGTCCTTGCAGTATATTAGTTGGGACGATGAGTGACGAGTTGTAAACACCACCTCCACAAGCGATCGAATTTGGTACATTCTTCGTCTATTAACTAGATCCTTTCTGATCGGTTCTGCATGGAGACAAACCATTTTCAAATTAATCTCGAGAAATGCCTCCTGCGGATAATGCCGGGATATCCCCACTTTTCTTCTGACGTTTGTGGATAGAAAATAGTTTATAATAACATCATTTTATAACATATATATTTGACACTATTTATATGGCATAAATTTTGAAAAAATATTGAATATATGTGTGTTAATAAATTATTTTTCTTCGTGGATTAAGTAGACCATTTGAGTAGCCGGATGGGGCCTCCTCGCGCTTTGGATGGGTTCCATCCTCTGCCATCCTAACCTTTTGGCATCCTCTAACTAAACAGTGACACAACTCCACCGACAGCAAATGCTTATGATGCGATGCACTCGAACAAACGCAGCCGTTCACAGCTAGCTAGCGCGGACCCGGTTAATTCGGACTCACTTCTGAGTTCTCTCTCGCGGCCGATGGATCATGCATGCCTCACCCTTGGTCGACCTGTTGCTTTCCTTCAATAAATGTGCATTGAACACATGCCTTGGTTCAAATCTCATCCTGTTCTCTAGCTATACCAAACACTACACTCTTTCCAATTCTTAGATGTTGTATGCAAGTAGCAATCTTCTGCTACCTGCATGCAATATAACAGCTGAACCCTTCATGGGCACTGTCCCCCTCATCGAAGTTGTCCCATACATGGCTTCAGAGAAGAGAGACTTATCATACAAGTATAAAAATACGATTTTGCTTATGCTACATGTTTATCTGCACCTAGACACGATTATATATTACTGTTGTTCATAGAGGACGTCGTCTTCCCAACTTTAGCAGGGGACCATACCGTGGCACTAGATCTGGCTCATGATAGATATATAGATAGGTATAACAACCGTTGCGACAGCCCGACATCGTATCTAGTTGATATTCTGGGGGGCGCGTACTGTTCCCTGCCTACGAAACATGGTGGTAATTAATCAAAGGGTGATCAAACAGCTGTTCCCTGCCACCCAACTTGATATCTGTGGTTTTTTTTTCTTTTTTTTGGTTAGCTGATAAGGAGTTATAGAGTGACTCTATTGGATTTATATAGGTGTACTATTAAGATTCTACTGAAATAAAATTCTAGATCCGACACTGATTATATCAAACAAAACACTGAAGACCCTGCTCAGTAGGCCTGTCAATGGATCCAAGGGATCCGAAATCCGATCCAAAATTTGAAAATCAAATCGGATTCGGATTGGTTACATTGACCTGAGATACTCTATTCCTTCGAATTCGAGGAAACCCGAAAAGACTCCATTTTGGGTTCTATTTCGGGGCGGCGAAAATTCGATCTGAAGAGGAACGATGCACCAAGCACCCTCGATTGACACCACCTCTGCAGCCGCCTTCGACGCCCCGTACCCCACACCTATCAGCCATCGTCGCCGAGGACGACAGTGTGACCACCCTCCCCCCACCGCTAGGGGCTAGTCAGTTCGCGGCCTCCCAGCAGCACAGGAAGGTGCCCCACATGTTGACGGCGAATGTCCGCTCGAAGGCCTCCCAGCGACTGTCCGCTCGAAGGTCCCGACAAAGAGCGCCTTGACGTCGTCGGCCACAGAGACGTCCTGCGCTTCGTGTTTAAAGGCATCGAGGAGCTGCTGAGAAGAAGGCCCATGGGGCCGGCGACACCGAGGATGGGTACCGCCGGATCTGGTTTGAGCGGGACGTCTTGGGCACCCTCCGGCACCCTCTCCTCTCAAAGCTCTGTAGCTGTCTCGATGGAGAAAATTGTCAGATTCGCCACGGAGCGGTGCCCTAGGGGGGATCCGGGTGTGTTGAGGCGGCGACAAACAGGGAAGATGTTGTCTGACGAGGTCATCTGTACCCTTGCGCACGACGTCCTCCCAGCAGCGAATGGGGTGGTGGCGGCGAGACAACGAGCAATTAAGAGAGAGAGAAAGAAAGAAGAGAGAGCAAGAAGGGGAGGGTCTGCACAGCCGGGGGAGAGACGAAGAAGAGGAAGGGGAAGAGGGGGGAGGGCGAAGGGTGTAAGGGAGAGGGAAAAAGGCTGCCGCAGTGGGTGACGAATCCGGATCCAACATTTGTCCACATTTTGGATTCGGGTCGGATTCAGATCATGGCTCTTCGGATCTGGGTTCGGATCATCATGGATCCAACCCGGATCAGATCCATTGATAGGGCTACTACTCAGGTTAAATACATAGACAAAACATAAAATGAAACAAAAACACATCAAACCACAATTACCAAGGGAAACATATATAGTAGACAAAACAAAGAATATGAGATTAAAGATCCTCTTCATCAGCAGCAGATTGGTCGGAATCCTCACCAACTTTTGATCTTGCTTTGTTGATTTTCCTTTCTTTATTTCTTATTTTTGCATATGTGTCTTTATCTACAGACTATTTCGCAGGCAACTTTTGAAGTGTTTCCTACGATGTGATGAGTCATCTTTTTTTTGTTACAATATAATAGGATAATATATTAAGCTAAAAGGAGAGTATAAGGCACAATAGTGAGGGGCTGCCCATACTCTACGAAAATAGGTGTGGAGGCCATTTCTAGCCTCCTAGGCCTGTAGGCCCATCATGGCCCATCACGACCCGTCATGACCCATCAGGACGCCTGGGCTCTAGTCATCGATCCGCATGTCCTCGATTTCAGCCAAAAGGTTCCCGAACATGCTCATGCCACCGGGTGTGTTAAGGTTCCCTAGGGTAGTCTCCGAACACCCCACAATCTGTTCGAGCAGGACGTAGTCTACCGAACAGACCGTGCTCGAGCCTCTTACGTCTCACCACCGAACAGGCCCCTGCTTGGTACCACATGGCTTGAGGACCTTGAGTGGCCATCCGCCTCCCGAAGGTGGTTAATACGGCGGTGCGACACATGTCCCATAATCAAGAGCATTAACCACGAGGGATCCCAACAGGCGTTTCAAGCAAACAACTCTCTGCCTGGGGGTTCCAACCGACGCGTCCCTTCAATCATCATTGAAAGAGATTGTGTCCGAACCACTCGTCTCCCTTGCTTATAAAAGACACGGGCGATCCCCATGCAAAGGTACGCAACCTTTCCCATACACGCTCGCCCACGCGCAAACACACACCGGAGAACCTTCCATTCCTGCCTCTTTTTACAGTCTGTCCTGACTTAGGCATCGGAGGATTCCCCCTGGTTCTTCAACTGGGCCCCTCTGATCCTTTCTGGGTGTTGCAGGCCATCGTCCGCACCAGCGATCGTCTCTTCCTTCTTCTCTTAGTGTAGGCCCGTTCGGTCCAGGCCCGAACAGGAAAACCCGTCCACATTTTTGGCGCCGTCTGTGGGAACGACAGCTGCCATAGCTCACGGACGATCCTCTCATCAAAACCCCGATAGCCGAGTGACGCGATCTCTCCAGTTGCATGCAGACTCGGATAACCAAGCTCCTCCTGCCGACGACAATGCTCCCCCTGCCGGAGCAATTGATAATGGTCCTGTTGTCGGTGCCCCAGCAACATCCCAAGAAGTGGCAGAGCTCCGGGGCCAGGTGCAACAGCTTGTGGGAGTCTGTCATGGCCTCCAGGCTCAACTGGCTAGATAGCCAACCCTGCCAATACCCCCACTGTCGGAGCAACAGGCGGAGTCGTCCAGACGACAACCCCCTGCCATGTCGGCTCGGCAGGAGTGGTGTGAGGAATCAGCCCGGCGCTCACGGAGAGCTCCGTCGGACCACTGAACCCTGGAATAGCAGGAAAACTCTCCCCGACAGTCCGCAGTGGTTCCTCCACCTCCGTGCTCCGTCATTGGGGCCAACTCCCACGAGTCCAAACGCGAAGGCTCGGTACACTCCGATCAGGAGTTGGCCAGACATCTCCGCCGCATCGTCGACCTTGAACGTCGCATGGACGCGATGGTGGAAGGCAGAACTCCGGGGGATGATGAGTTGGACTTCCGCTCCCCATTCACTACGGAGATCCTGGAAGCCTGGGTCTCCCTGAAGCTGTCCCTGCCTACCATCACACCCTACGACGGCACCTCCGACCTAGCGGATCATATCCACGGTTTCGAATAGCACATGGTGTTCCACGGAGCATCAGACGTGGCTAAATGTCGGGCCTTCCTGGCCATGCTGAAGGAGACTGCGCGGGCGTGGTTCGAAACCCTCCCCGCAGGCTCCATCTCGTCCTTCCACCAGTTGAAGAAGTCCATCTGGGACAACTTCCTGGGCGAAAAATCACAGCCGCACACAGTGGCTTCACTTCTGTTTGTTCAGCAAAAGAAGGGTGAAGCACTCTAGAACCACAGCAAACGGTTCCGGACCGAAGCGCTTCGCATCCCACGCCTAGACGTCCCATTAGCCACTAGTGCTCTCATCCAGGGCACTCGCGATGGCTTCCTTTAGAGGACGCTGGGAATACAACAGCCCGCCACTTTGGCCGAGTTCCTCTCTACCGCCCAGTGCCACACTGCGTGCGAGGAGAGCTTGGCAGCCAGCCGAGCAGAGCAGGGTGAGCAAGCGGACAGGAAGAGGCCTTCCGAGAACGGTTCTGACCACGAATGGAAGAAAGGCCGATGCAACGGGGACTCGCTATGCCGACCACACCCCTTCACCGAATACATCCCCTCACAGTGGCCCCCAAACAGATCTTGGCCGAAATCCAGGATGAGCAATATGTTCAGTGGCCGCCCAGAATGCACTCTGATCCTCGCAGGTGCAACCAAGACAAGTACTGTCACTTTCACCACGACCACGACCACAACACCTCAGAGTGCCGCCAACTCAAGGATGAGATCAAGTTCTTGATCAAACGTGGCTACTTGGGGTGCTACGTGCGCCAGAACGAAGACCACCCAAGACGCCGAGAACGCACCCCCATGCAGCCCATCAACAACGAGCCGAACGGGTAGGAATCAACATGATCGCGGAGGTTTCGGCGTGGGCGGAGGAAGCAACCAGAGTCGACGCGATTATGCTCGTGGGTGCACCAGGTTGAACGGTCCCCGAAGCCATGACCAACCTCTTATCCCAGCCCAGCACATGCACGTTCCGAGGAGGCTATCACCTTCTTAAACAATGATCTTGTAGGGTCATGACTCCGCACACCGATGCGCTGGTCGTCGCGGCCACCATCAACCACTGTACCGTGCGTCGCATACTGGTAGATAATGGAAGCGCCCCAGACGTGTTGGCTTATGACTGTTTTCTAGTGATGGGCTTAAAAGCCGACTAGCTTACCCCTGTAGAGTCGCCACTGTTCGGCTTCTCTGGGGTCTCGGTGCATCCCATGGGATGGATAAATCTTCCAATCACCCTAGGGACAGCGCCAAAAAATATAACCAAAATGGTAGATTTTCTTGTGATCAGAAGCATGCCAGGGTACAACGCCATCCTCGGCAGGGGCATGATTGGACGCATCCGAGTAGTGCCCACCTCTTTACACCAGAAGATGAAGTTCCCCACTCCTCACGACGTCAGAGAGGTGCTCGACAGCCAATGAGAGTCACGGCGGTGCTATGCTCTCTCCTTGCGAGACAAATGGCCAGTAGCGGAACCAGAAGTGTTGCCTACACCGACCAGCGAACCCTCCACTAGTCGAGGAACCCCTGCTGAAGATCTGTTGCAAGTACGAGTAGATGACGACCACGAGCACGTCCTTTACATTGGTGCACTCTTGCCGAAAGCCGAACAACAACGCTACAAGGCCTCCCTCCTCGCCAATTTGGACGTATTCGCGTGGTCAGACGGCGAGCTACCAGGCATCCCTCCCGAGGTCATGACTCATCATCTCAACCTTGATCCGAGGGTGCCACTTGTTCATCAGAGATGAGGGCCAGTCAATCGAGAACAGCAGACTGTGATCCACGATCACGTCATCACAAGCCAAGCAATTGGTCTTCTCCGAGAAGCCCAGTACCCGAGGTAGATTTCCAATGTGGTCCTCGTACGCAAGGCCAATGGCAAATGGCGTTTGTGCGTGGACTACAAGGATCTCAACAAGGTGACGCCCAAGGACAACTTTCCATTGCCACACATCGACCAGCTGGTGGACGCCACCTCCGGGCACGAACTTCTCAGTTTCCTGGATGCATACTCTGGTTACCACTAGATTAGCATGCATCCCCCGGACCAAGATGCCACGACATTCGTCACTAACCTCAGCCTCTACTGTTTCACCAGAATGTTGTTTGGTCTAAAGAACGCAAGCACGACATACCAGCGAATGGTCAACAAGATGTTCGAACAGCAGATTGGGCGCAACATGGAGGTCTACGTCGACAACATGCTGGTCAAATCGCTCCCGAGTTTCGACCACATTACCGACCTTGAAGAAACCTTCACAACCCTGCGAAGGTATAATATGAAGCTCAACCCAGCAAAGTGTATGTTCAGAGTATGCTTGGGGAAGTTCCTCGGCTTCCTCGTCTCTAACCAAGGAATAGAGGCCAACCCCAAGAAAATTCGAGCCATATTGGAGATGACCAGTCCGAGGACCGTGCGCGACGTCCAGCGGCTCACTGGATGCCTCGCGACACTTAATCGCTTCATGTCCTGAGCAGCAGAATGGAGCTTCAACTTCTTTAAATTGCTGCGAGTCCCCAAAGACACCTCACCGCAAGGGGGGCAAGTACGGTGGACTGAGGATTGCGAAGCGGCCTTCACCGAGCTAAAGGCATACCTAGCTGCCCCACCTATTCTCTCAAAGCCTGTACTCGGAGAACCACTGTTCATGTACCTTTCGGTCACCGAACACTCCATCAGCACGGTGTTGATCAGAGAGGAGGCAACGGCACAACATCTTGTTTATTACATAAGTAGGGTGCTCCAAGAGGCTGAGAGAAGATACCCTTGAGCAGAGAAGCTCGCTCTGGTGCTCGTCACGGCTGCTCGAAAGCTCAGGCCCTATTTCCAAGCACATCCTATCACGGTTTTAACTGACCTGCCATTGAAGCTCATCCTTTAATGACCAGAGGCTTCCAGTAGGCTCATCAAATGGGCCATCGAGCTCGGGAAATTCGACATCAGCTACCATCCAAGGATGGCCATCAAGGCACAAGCGTTAGCGGACTTTGTCGCAGAATGCACCCTTCCGACCGAGAAGGACCCTCCATTGGTGGACGAGCCCCCATGGGAGCTCTACGTCGATGGGTCCTCCTGTGTCACAAGAAGCGGGGTAGGCCTGGTTCTTACCTCCCTGAAAGGTTTAGAATTCTAGTACGCCCTTAGGTTTCGCTTCGCCGCCTCCAATAATGCAGTAGAGTACGAAGCACTCCTGTCCAGAATTCGCATGGCCAGGCACCTCAGAGCGCTCCGACTATGGGCCTTCAGTGATTCCCAGCTGGTCGCCAACCAGGTGAATAGACAATTCGAAGCCAGGGAGCCCCGCATGGCATAGTACCTCCAACAGGTCAAGCGCCAGATAGAGGGCCTTCTCTACTTCGAAGTTGTACACGTCCCACGAGAGCAAAATGCACAGGCTGATGCACTCGCCATACTAGCGTCTTCAGGCGACATCGCCCCTTCCCGCTCTATGTTTATAGAAGAACTCGCTTGACCGAGCATTGAAGTGGATGTAGCGGCCATCGAGACTGACCCACCAACTCCGAGCTGGAAGGACCCTCTTCTGGCCTACCTACTTCGAGGAGAACTCCCTTCCGACCAAATCGAAGCCCGCAAGATCAGGATGCGCAGCCAGAAGTTCGCCCTAGTCAAAGGCCAGTTATACCGGTGTTCCCTATCTAGACCCCTCTTACGGTGCCTTAGTCCCTCTGAGGCGGCACCAGCTATCGAGGAGGCACACGAGGGTCTGTGTGGAAGCCATTTGTGCGGAAGAACTTTGGCACGAAGCATCCTCCGAGTAGGGTTCTGGTGACCTTCTCTACAAAAGGACTGCATGTCCTACACTAAGAAGTGCCCAGAGTGCCAGAAGTTTGGGCAGCTTATCCGTCAGCCTGCCGAACAGCTTCACACTCTATTCGAACCATGCCCTTTTGCTCGGTGGGGTGTTGACATTATGGGACCATTTCCAGAGGCTCAAGGTTGGAAGAAATTCTTTTTCGTCACCATCAACTACTTTACCAAGTGGATCGAGGCAGATCCTGTTGCCACTATCACCGACCAGGCCGCATGGAAGTTCATATGGAAGAATGTCCTTTGCCGGTTTCGCATCCCGAAGGTGATTACCTCAGACAATGGGAAGCAGTTTGACAGTGCATTCTTCAAACAGAAGTGTTCTAAGCTCGGTATCTACAACCACTTCACCTCAGTCGTGCATCCCCAAGCAAACGGTCTGGTCGAGAATGCCAACCAAATGTTGCTCCATGGGATACACACAAGGGTGGAGGCCGCTGGAGGTTCATGGATCGACGAGCTCGTCAATGTGCTATGGTGCCACCGAACAACCGCTTGAGTGGCCACCGGGGAGACTCCCTTCTATTTGACCTACGGCACGGAAGCTGTTGTGCCTCTCAAGGTTGCTCTCCCCACAATCCGAACAACTCACTTCGACGAAGCAGCCAACAACCACGCATTAAGGGAGAACCTGGACATGCTCGGCGAACACCAAGGTGACACCAACATCAGACTAGTCTCCTACCAACAGCGGCTAGCGCAATAATACATCTCCCGAGCTCAAGAATGGCGTTTCTTAGAAGGGGACCTTGTTCTACACCGTTGTTCGGCATCAGATCCCCGAAGAGCAACTGGCAAACTCACCCCGAAATGGGAAGGACCTTATCAGGTCATACAGGTTCTTGGGAAATGCTCTTACAAGCTGACTACTCCTAGTGGCGAGGTCATACCCAGAACCTGCTATCCAGTGTTCTACTTCTCTTCCTCCAGTTTCGTGAAAAGGATGCTCGGGCCATCCCCTAGTCGAAGCTTCTCAGCTCGAAAGACTAGCTCGATACCCAAATCCTAAAATAGAGGTGTTCGATACAAATCCCTGGTCGGAACTTTCTCAGTTCCAAAGGCCAGCACGGTACCTACGAGCCTCTAAGTGACCGACGAATTCTGATTCAAACAGAACATAACAAGGGAAAAAGATAGAAAAAGAGCCATCCATATACTCAAAAAGGTACTATTCATTTCATCAAGCGTACGAAAGCCCACTGGGGCCAAGTTACAAGTAGAGCAAAAAGGGGGAAAAGATGCACGGGTCAGGGCTTGTTCGGAGGGGCCTGCCTCATCGTCCCCGAAGGGCATCTGTCCCGCTTTGAAGCTCGGGTAACGGACCCCGTCCAGACGCAGGTCTTGGGTTCGTCGTCGACATTCCCAGAGGGCGGCGTCGAAAGCTTCACAAGCATACTCGTCAATAGCCAGTCTCTATCCCCGGACTTCACCGACTTCGAGCCCCACCTTGTAACAAGACGTGACGTACTGTTCCAAATCCTCCCAGAACTCCGGCCCAGCCTTGTACTCAACAACCCCGCGAGCTTCGGCCTCACAGAGGACCCCCGAAAGAGCGGTCTTCTCCGCCTGGACGATCTTCAGCTCTAGCTCGATAGCTTTGAGCGCTATCCGGAGATTATTATTCTCCTTCTGCAACTCAGCTTCCCGAAGATGATGGCGCTCCTCGCGCTCGGCCGAGAATGCGATCTCAGCATCCCACATGTGCCGAAGATCTTGCTCCCGGGACGCCAGCCGTCGCAGCATCTCCACCGACCTCGTGATACCCTTGACTAATTCATCAACGTCGAGGGCGGCGTCATCACCCGAGCGGCTTTCCCTTTGAATCTCCTCCGCCGACCACTCTGGGGCCCCTCAGGGCTCAGATCCTGGAACCGCGCAAGCACCTCGAGCTGGGAGGTGGTGGGACAAGGGGGCAAGTTCCTAGAGGGACCTTCCTGGTAGCGCCCCAGAGCCGCCTCTATGTTTACTTCCGTGGGACGGATCAGAGACTTCATCCTCAACACCCTTGACAGGGGTGCCTAGTCCTCCTCAGACCCAACTCCAACTTCAGCTGCGTCGATGGCCTGCTCGAAGGAAAGGTTCACTGTGAACCCCTGGATGGCAGCCCCCTCAGTGGCTGCCTCCTCCAGGCCTTCGGTGTTACTGGAGAGCACCCTTTGAGAAGACCCCGATCCATCGACCTCCGTTGGCCACTCGGTAGCAAGCATAGAGAAATCCTTCTGCGATTGGCCCTCTGCCATAGCGTTGGCTAGCGGAAGTGCCACCGCTCCCTCTGCAATGGCTTCCGCACTCGCTGTCTCGAGGGCTGCGTCGAGCACGGGCCCTCGCACTAGGGTAGTCTTCTCACTCGCAGCGCCGGTACCGGACACAACTGTGGCATACGCCTCTGCCTCGCGACCCTCTATAGAACCGAGGGGCTCCAGCGCCCCGTCCTCCTCCTCAGCGAGGCCCTGCTCCGAGACCACACCTGTCACTGCCATCGGCACGGTCCCAGTCGTGCCCTGCGGCCTTTCTAGTTCGACCTCTTTCACCAGCCACCTCCTCTTGTGAAGTTGGAATTGTTGAGACTGTTGGAGATCTTCGCCGCCTCTCGGATCAAGAGGGGCACTAAGTCCTTCTTCTGGGGGTCGAACCCGAGTAGGGAACCCCCACTCTTTCGCTCTGGCTCCTTGGCGACGGCCGACGAAGAAGACAAGATGCGTCCAACCTTTGTTGTTCAAGTACTTGCTCGAGAAATGAATCCACATCTTGTTCGGCCTGTACTTGGCGTAGTATATGCCGTTGTCAGACTGTGGTGACTCCACGAGGATGAAGTGCCCCCGAAAGATGTCCACTGTGGGAACCATGTCCCACAGCTTGCAGAGGATGCAAAAGACGCAGATCGTCCTCCACGAGTTGGGCGTCAGCTGGATGGGGGCGACCTTCCAAGTGCTCAGGATCCCCTTCACCACCTCCGGCAACAGTAAACGGAACCCTGCCTCCAAGAGGTCCAGGGAAAAGGCAAAACACCCAGGCTTGTCCAACAAATACAACTCATTCTCGTTGGAAAGAATGATGTCGTACTCATCGCCGATACGGAAGCGCTCACAGAGGCCGTCGATGCCGTTCCGCTCGCTCCGGCGGCAGCAACTTCCTTGTCCGCTCTCTGCGACATCTTCCCTGGCGAACCGAGAAGAAGAGGAAGGGGGGATGGCGAGCAAGCAGGAAGAAGGCGACAAGTAGTGACGAAGAAAAGAGTTCTTCCAGTTCAGGAAAGCATGAGCCCCCGCCTTCTCCCCTCCTCTTCCTTATAAGGAAGGAAGGCGCAAAATTCGAAGGCAAAAAGTGGCAATTTTCTCACTCCAACGGACCGTTCAAACATCCCGCTCTGGGATCGCAGTGCGACACGTCATCTCTGCCATCATAAAACTCCTTCCCCGAGGAGAGCTGCAACGGCGTCGCCCTGAAGCCGTGCACACCGCCGCAGTCGGTATCGCATTTAATGCGAGGATGACAATCAAGCAGACACCTCCCGTCTCAAGTGCTTCGGAACCTGAGCAGGCTTGAGAGGGAGGGGGGCAAGTGTGGAGGCCATTTCTAGCCTCCTAGGCTTGCAAGCCCATCATGGCCCATCACGGCCCATCATGACCCATCAGGACGCCTGGGCTCTGGTCGTCGAGCTGCATGTCCTCGATTTCGGCCAAAAGGTTCTCGAACATGCTCAGGCCACCGAGCGTCTTAAGGGTCCCAAGGGTAGTCTCTGAACACCCCACAATCTGTTCGAGTAGGACACAGTCTATCGAACAGACCGTGCTCGAACCTCTTATGGCTCACCATCGAACAGGCCCCTGCTCGGTACCACATGGCCTGAGGACCCTAAGCGGCCATCCGCCTCCTGAAGGTGGTTAATACGGCGGTGCGACACGCGTCCCATAATCAAGAGTATTAACCACGAGGGATCCCAACAGGCATTTCAAGCAAACAACTCTCCATCTGGGGGTTCCAACCAACGCGTCCCTTCGATCATTATTGAAAAAGATTGTGTCCAGACCACTCGTCTCCCTTGCTTATAAAAGACACGGGTGATCCCCATGCAAAGGTACGCAACCTTTCCCATACACGCTTGCCCACACGTGAACACACATCAGAGAAACTTCCATTCCTGCCTCCTTTTATAGTCTGTCCTGACTTAGGCATCGGAGGGTTCCTCCCCCGTTCTTCAACCGTGCCCCCCTGATCCTTTCTAGGTTTTGCAGGCCATCGTCTGCACCAGAGACCGTCTCTTCCTTCTTCTCTTAGCGGAGGCCCATTCAGTCCAGGCCCAAATAGGAAAACCCATCCACAACAGGTATGGAAGCAGCCGACCACCTTCATCCACGCCAACTACACGAAGGGTATAGGATCAATAAAAAAGCAGAGGAACCACCAAGCATAAAGACGCATACGCTCCGAACCAAAGAACATAGTTAGAACAAACTAATCTAGATGAAGTTTGGATGAGGACACCAGACTGCTGAGGAAGACCACTCTGAAGGAGAGGTTGCAACTTTGTTGTGCAACAAATCAGGTACTCGGAATATGTACACATGATGATGGTGTATGGATGTAACATAACCACGAGCATCACCGAAGTCCAAAGTCCCACACAGGGGAGTAGAGTGACAAGAAAACACCAGTATTAGGGAGGGAAGAAGAAAGGAGGACCAAGAGATGTGGGAAAAAAGACTCAAGGGAAGGAGAAGAGGGCAAATCACAAAGAACAAACAAAGGTGGACTGGGGGGAGAACACCTAGGGCAAAACACACAGAGGTGGCGGGTGGGGGGAGGAACACAACAAGCGGCGTCCCCCCCCCCCACCCAGAGAAACGTCGCTCGAAAGAGACGAACCGATCCGTCGATAGTCGAATAAAACTTCTGCTGGAGGACCGTCAACGGATTCGTTCACTACAAGAAAAAACGGGTTTAGAGACCGATATTTTCAGTCACTGTTCGGTCACTAATTAGTGACCAAATTAGGACCAAAATTTATTGGTTGCTAAATAACCATTATAGTGACCGATTTCAGTTCGGTCACTAATCATTAACTAATTAGTGACCGAACAGTGACTGTTAACCTTTCGGTGACTGAATTTTTTCATTTTCAGAAAATGGAAGAAACTTTTTGTGACCGAATATTTTCTGTCACTAATCGGTCACTAATTAGTGACTGATCATATTTCAGTCACAGAATTTCACGTTTTCCTGGGTATGGAAGAAAGTTTTGCGACTGACTATTTTTGGTCACTAATCGGTCACTATTAGTGACCGATTAGGGACCGATTACTGTCAGTCGCTAAAACCTTTTCGCCTGGTGCCTTTACGAGGGAATTTGGGTGACCAAAATTTATCGGTCACAATTCAGTCTCAATTCCGAGACCGAATTGTGACTGATATATGGCAGTCGCAAAAGGTTGGCGGTGTTAGCTTCTTTACCTTTTTCTCCCCTCACGCGATGGCCACCTCTCCTCTCTCCTCTCTCCTCTCTTCTCTCTTCCTCTCTCCCTCTCTCCTCTCTTCTCTCTTCATCTCTCCCTCTCTCCTCTCGTCACCGACCCGACGTTGGACCCCCCTCGCCGACGCCGCCATCGATTCTCGTCACCGTCGCCCCTGGCACCACCCGAGCTCGTCGGCCTCGCCTCCGGTGCCACCAACCTCCTCTGCGCGCCCTCCTCCTCCCCCCCCCCCAACCCGTTGGAAGCCCCCCCCCTGTGCACCCTCTCCCCCCCCCCTCCCCTGCGGCCCCTATCCTCCTCTAGCTTCCCCGACCGCCCCCCTCCCCTCCCCCCCCCCCCCCAACCCGTCGGAACCCCCCCCCCCTCTGCCCCCCTCTCCTCTTCCACCCTCCCCCCTGTGCGCCCTCCTCCTCCTCCCCTCCCCTGCCCCCCCTCCTCCTCTCCCCCCTCCCTTGCAGCCCGCTATCCTCGTCTACCCCTCCCTACTCTCCCTGCTCCCCCCTCCCTCTCTCACTCACTCTCGCTCGTCTCCAGTCCCTCTCCCTCCCTCTGTTTCTCACTCTCTCATCTCCCAGAGGGTCCTCCTGCCTCCCTGCTCCCTCCCTCCCTCTCTCACTCTTTAGTCTCCCAGTCCCTCTTGCTCCCTCCCTTTCTCACTCTTTCATCTCCAAGAGAGCCTCCGGCCTCCCTGCTCTCCCTGCTCTCACTCTCTTGTCTCCCAGTCGGGCAGTCCCTTTCTCTCCCTTCCTTTCATCTCCAGCAGTAAGCACATTCACATGACTGTGCTTACACAATCACAAGAGTGACTGTCTCTTAGTGACACAGTCACATGACTGTGGTCACTGTACTTATAGTGACACAGTCACACAATTTAGAGGATGATTCATACAGTAATAGAAATAATACTAGGTTCAGTTTCACACACCGTTATTTATCATGAAATGAAGCAAGTGTGTTCAATGTGATATAGCAGGCATGTCTCAAATTTGTGTGATTAAACCCAAAATAAAGCATTCATATGAATGTTTGAGGACCTTCTCTTTCAAGATTATCTGAAATTTTGCACTGTAACCCTTTCTAAGTAAGAAACTTAACCAAGAACTAGATATATTTGTCAAGTAGATGAGGGAGCTTTCATATTATAAGACTGTTTTGATGTATATGAAAGTATATAGGTCAGACTTACATCTAATGCCCTTTCTGCCTCTCTCTCTCTATCCAAACAATGGCATGGTCTGATGTAGCATTGCATGAGAGGACAATGTGCTCAAATCTGCCATCCACAGGCACAGCTGTTCGGACAATTGGTGGAAATCTACCATACCTACAGAGAAAAATCACAGCATCATATGAAGGTTCCAAAAGCTTTAGACCTCTCATAAATTAGACAAAATGAACTCCATACCACATAGTAAATTACATATAATACATATCCTAACAAACATTGGACAAAGCATGTGACCGGTCCTTACTCCCAGGTGATCTAGGTGGGCAACTGGAGTTGGGGATCATTACCGTCAACATCTAGCCAAATCACATTGGGTCGAATGACTTGGGCAAAAATTATCAGCCAACTGCCAACCTGATATCCAACCACCCTTAGTTATATGTTCTAGACCTGGCTGTATTAGTTGGTTAAGCATGGAAGACCTACACTTTTAGGAGATATGAATAATAACATTCAACACATAGACTTTTAAATTATCATAAGACAACCACCATTGTATATCAGCTACATGGAAACTATTAGAACAGACTTAAAGTAGATAGCTAATCATCTTTTGATGGTTAGTTATATAGGATGCATGATCGAATGCATAGTTTGGCAGCAAGGGTTTGCCTAAAATGACAATATTTAGCACCTAAGCATCGATGATGAAATATATGTAACATAGAGATATAAGAAATCATATATAGATTTTAAAGGTATATAGAATATGATGTATTTTAGGCATGTATATAATTTTCTCTTATAGGTTTAATTTTATTTATCCATTCTTTACTTTATTTAAGATAGTTTTCCCACATCAAATCACATTGATGTTTGATCAAAGTATTATGATTCAATTTCTAATCAGATTATCTAAACAAGTAAATAAATGTAGATATTGTAGCCCTGAGTTGACATACCAGATACATTTTAATTGGAATGTGATTATTATTATTATTATTATTATTCAACTCTCTAATTAATGATCAAAGTGTGAGAAATAAATAGAGGATGGTATAATGATGTGGGACCAATGGTCCATGCCATGTTATAGCATGACAAGGTGTGACAAATGATGGTGTGGTGGTAAAGTAATTAACTTAAGAGTGTAATGGTGGGTTGACAAATGTCTAATAAGAGATAGACCGATAAAAACGATGACGATGATAATTGACAATAAGTGGTAATAATTATTAACGACCAATAACAAGATGACAATAAAGTAATGACCATTGATAGTAATTTACATCACCTCACATGCATCAACCAAGAAGAGTGATCGAGCTTTGTAGGGGTTGGGAGGGGTGCTCCCAAATATCGATATTTAGTTTATAGTTTAGTTTACATTTAATTGTTCACTTTCAGTTTAATGATTAGTATTACACTTTTTATTTTAATGTATTTGTTTAGTATTGCACTTTATTTTTCTTGTCAGCTACTGGTTGCCGTGTAAGTAGGTGTAATATTTTGTTTTCATTTTTCTTTCATATTTATGTGGTTTTTAAATTTGATCTATGCATGTATAACAATTTATCACTGCACACACCTCATGAGAGCGTGTTAAGCCTGTGTCAATGAACCTTTCCGTTCAAGACTTTGGGATTAATGTGCACGAATTTTATTTTCAATGATGAGAACGTGTATCTCTAACTCAAAGTCTTAAATTGTCCCATTTTGAACAGTCTGTGAATGTTTGATCACAGTTAGGTGGTCATTTACTATGTGTTTGTATTATTTGTTGAAAATTTTGGGTGCGTCTACTCACTCCTCTCTGATATACCTTTATTATTTAGAATATTTTCTTAACCACTTATTAGTAAGTGTTTAAGAAAATATTTTAATCAATAAATATTTTTGGTATATCGGAGAGGTGTGGGGAGATGCTGCCAAATTTTTAGCAAATTATACAACACATAGTAAATGGCCATCTGAGTGCGATCAAATATTCACAGATGGGTAAAAAGTGATAATCTAATAATATATCCTTCCTATTCATTTCGGTTACGTCTAAGGATGTGTGAGTTTGAATTTTAAAGTTAATTTTTTATGTTAATATTGTTGGGCGCAGGAAAAAATGGCTTCAGACCGCTCATGGATGTATCGTAGAATAGTTGATCATGTGGTGTCTGTGGAGTTTAGGGTCGGAGTTGAGACTTTCATTCAGTTTGCATGGGGAATCTAATGCAGCAGTAGACAGCAAAGGTTGCATCTAATGTCCTTGTATGATTTGTAAAAATTTGAAGTAGAATTCACCATGGGAGGTTCAACGCCATTTATACAGAAAAGGGTTTGTTGAAGGTTATATGAATTGGACATTTCATGGTGAGGAGCTCTGGTCGCACGAGCCTAGTAATATGGAAGGCATAAGTACGTACATGGATATGGTTGTAGATGTTGCTGGTCCGACATTCAGTGTACATGAGGATCCTGTATACGCTGAAGACGTGCCGAATAAGGGAGCCGAAAGATTCTATCAGTTACTTAAGGATGCTGATGAGCCATTGTGGGATGGTTGTCAAAAACACACTCGGCTGTCAGCGGTGTCACAGTTGCTGAACTTGAAATCTGAATTTCATATAAGTGAGAATTGCTTTGATCATCTCCTCCTCATCATCAAGATCATGTTACCTCGAGATGAGAAGCTGCCTCCAAATTTTTATCATGCCAAGAAGATGGTCACTGATTTAGGACTTGGATATGTGAAAATAGATGCATGTCCTAATCATTGTATGTTGTATGACAAAGAGGATGCAGATAAGGTATCATGTTCAGTTTGCCATCATGATAGGTTTAAACCTAAAAGAGGGGCCAATTCTAGGGGAAATGATATACCATATGCGTCATTGCGATATTTCCCCCTTACACCTAGACTGTAGCGGATGTATATATCTTCAAAGATAGCTCGACATATGAGGTGGCACGCAGAAAGAGTACATCGGGACGAGGATATTATGACTCATTCTGCAGATGGCAAAGCTTGGACTCATTTCAACCATGCTCATCCTATCTTCTCAAGGGAGTCACGTAATGTGAGGCTTGGTTTGTGCACTGACGGATTTAATCCATTTGGAGGTTTAGTTGCTTCCTACTCCAGCTGGCTAGTGTTCGTGACACCATACAACCTTCCTCCGAGCATGTGCATGAAGCGAGAGACTTTGTTCCTGTCCTTATTGATTCCTGGTCTGAAAAGTCCTACAAAAAATATAGACATCTATCTCAGACCTTTGATTGATGAATTGAAATTATTATGGACTGAGGGGGTCAATACTTATGATGTATCTAGAAAGCAAAATTTCACCATGAGGGCAGCATTGATGTGGATGATAAGTGATTTTCCTGTATATAGAATGCTATCTGGTTGGAGAACACATAGAAGGCTAGCATGTCCTTACTGTATGGATAATACCAAATCATTTGTACTTAAACATGGTGGGAAGTCTTGCTGGTTTGATTGCCATCGATAGTTTTTAGCAGTTGATCACCCTTTCAAAAGACAAAAAGATGCATTCCTAAAGAACAAAATGGAACGAGATGAAGTTATATTCGAGAGGTTGTCCGGTCATCACATGGCAGCACGTGTAGAAAATTTGTCAGATATCACACAACTGATGGGCAGTACCTGACACCTTTCAGGTTTTGGGAAGGAGCACAACTGGGTGAAGAGAAGCATGTTCTGGGAGCTACCTTATTGGTCGACTCTTCTTATGCGGCACAATCTAGACGTGATGCATATCGAGAAAAATGTCTTTGATAATGTGTTCAACACCGTTATAGACATAAAAGGTAAAACAAAGGACAACGGGAATGCACGTTTGGACTTGTCCATGCTCTGTAAACGTCCCGAGTTAGAACTTGTTGAAGTAAATGGGAAATCAATTAAACCAAAAGCAGTTTATGTGCTTGGAGGAGGACAAGTAAAGGAAGTGTGTCAGTGGCTGAAACAGTTGAGATTTCCTGACGATTATATGTCTAATATTGCTCGTTCTGTCAACATCAGTGAGGGAAAAATATATGGAATGAAGAGTCATGACTACCATGTGTTCATGCAAAGGTTGCTACCTATTGCATTTCGTGACATGTTGCTGAAGCCTCTATGGGGAGCATTGTCTGAGCTGAGTCGATTTTTCACGATTCTGTGTGCATCAGAACTCAGGCTTGAGGATGTGCAAACTATCGAACAGAATGTGGTCATCATCGTATGAAAGTTGGAGAAGATGTTTCCGCCTGCATTCTTCGATTCGATGGAACATTTACTCGTACATCTACCATATGAAGCTAAAGTCAGAGGGCCAGTACAATATAGATGGATGTATCCATTTGAGAGGTATATGTAAATATTAACTTTTTTCTTCTTAGAATTGCACCTTATATATGATACATTTCCTATTTGTCTTGTACATTGTTGATATAGGTGTATGCATGACCTCAAAATGAAAGTTCGAAATAAAGCAAAAGTGGAGGGTTCTATTGCTGAGGCATACATTATGGAGAAAATTTCAAACTTTTGTTCGATGTACTTTGAAGCAGACATACAAACTCGTCGTACTCAACCTCTACGTAATGATGATGGGGGGAATCTATGTGTTCAGATCAACTCTCCATATTTAATCATCTTGGACGTGCCTTCGGACGTTCTTCAACTCGCATGCTGGATGACAGAGAGTTATGTGTCGCAGAGATATATATTCTTTTAAATTGTGCTGAGCTAAAGTGTTACGTTGAGTAAGTGCTAAACTCACAATTTATTGTGTATATAACTTCTTTGCCCTTATTCTAGCTATTGAAGGTTGTCTTCTATTCATATTGCAGATAATTTGATTCAGAAATAATTCAAAGAAATCCATATCTCACTGATTATGAGGTTGAAAAAGAACGAGAGAAGTCATTAGCCTTATGGCTAAGAAAATGCATAAGTGTACATGGTCAAAGAGTATTCAAGAATACATTCCTAAAGAACAAAATGGAACGAGATGAAGTTATATTCGAGAGATTGTCCGATCATCATATGGCAGCACGTGTAGAAAATTTGCCAGATATCACACAACTGATGGGCAGTACCTGACACCTTTCAGGTTTTGGGAAGGAGCACAACTGGGTGAAGAGAAGCATCTTCTGGGAGCTACCTGATTGGTCGACTCTTCTTGTGCGGCCCAATCTAGACGTGATGCATATCGAGAAAAATGTCTTTGATAATGTGTTCAACACCGTTATAGACATAAAAGGTAAAACAAAGGACAACGTGAATGCACGTTTGGACTTGTCCATGCTCTGTAAACGTCCCGAGTTAGAACTTGTTGAAGTAAATGGGAAATCAATTAAACTAAAAGCAGTTTATGTGCTTAGAGGAGGACAAGTAAAGGAAGTGTGTCAGTGGCTGAAACAGTTGAGATTTTATGACGGTTATATGTCTAATATTGCTCGTTCAATCAATGTCAGTAAGGGAAAAGTATATGGAATGAAGAGTCATGACTACCATGTGTTCATGCAAAGGTTGCTACCTATTGCATTTCGTGACATGTTGTTGAAGCCTCTATGGGGAGCATTGTCTGAGCTGAGTCGATTTTTCATGATTCTGTGTGCATCAGAACTCAGGCTTGAGGATGTGCAAACTATCGAACAGAATGTGGTCATCATCGTATGCAAGTTGGAGAAGATATTTCCGCCTGCATTCTTCGATTCGATGGAGCATTTACTCGTACATCTACCATATGAAGCTAAAGTCAGAGGGCCAGTACAATATAGATGGATGTATCCATTTGAGAGGTATATGCAAATATTAACTTTTTTTTTCTTAGAATTGCACCTTATATATGATACATTCCTATTTGTCTTGTACATTATTGATATAGGTGTATGCATGACCTCAAAATGAAAGTTCGAAATAAAGCAAAAGTGGAGGGTTCTATTGCTGAGGCATACATTATGGAGAAAATTTCAAACTTTTGTTCGATGTACTTTGAAGCAGACATACAAACTCGTCGTACTCAACCTCTACGTAATGATGATGGGGGGGGAATCTGTGTGTTCAGATCGACTCTCCATATTTAATCATCTTGGATGTGCCTTTGGACGTTCTTCAACTCGCATGCTGGATGATAGAGAGTTATGTGTCGTAGAGATATATATTCTTTTAAATTGTGCTGAGCTAAAGTGTTATGTTGAGTAAGTGCTAAACTCACAATTTATTGTGTATATAACTTCTTTGCCCTTATTCTAGCTATTGAAGGTTGTCTTCTATTCATATTGCAGATAATTTGATTCAAAAATAATTCAAAGAAATCCATATCTCACTGATTATGAGGTTGAAAAAGAACGAGAGAAGTCATTAGCCTTATGGCTAAGAAAATGCATAAGTTCACTTCTTAACTAGTCTTCTCTATACGTAGGTTGAACAAGGTTTAATTACTGATGAAAGAGTTCGTCAGATAGTCTATGGCCCATCCAAAATTGCACAGAACTATCCTGGATTTATTGTGAATGGGTATAGATTTCATACAAAAGACTATGGGCAGAGTAAATCTACCATGAACAGTGATGTATGTGTTAAAGGAAGTACATGCAATGAAAGTGAATATGACTACTATGGTATTGTAGAGGAGATCTTTTAGTTGCAATATCTAGGATAAGACAATCATATATTCTTGTTCAAGTGTCATTGGTTTGATTCGAATTCCATTCGAAATGACACAACACATGGGATTGTCGAGCTTAAACATAAGTCAAAATTGAATGCTTATGAGCCATTCATTTTAGCCACACAAGCCCAGCAGGTGTACTATACAAGCTATCCATCATCTACAAACAAAGAAAGAAATGATTGGTAGGTAGTTTGCAGAGTTAAGTCAAGACTATTCTCTGATTATGAATTGGACATGACTGATCAGACACTTGAAGAGGTCAACGTAGAATTCTTTCAAGAAGACTTGGTTGAAAATGTAGAGTTGATAGCTCATATTGGAGAAGGCGAATCTGAAGCGCCAATTTCCTTGTCTCAAGGAAATGAGGTCGAAGAAGTCGATCCACGTGAGATAAAAGGGAGTAGTGGAAGGCGAACAAATATTGAATGTGAAAGTTCTGATGAGGAGGAGGAATATACCAGTGATGAATGTGAAGATGATGATAAAGATGGGGCTGAATTAGATATATCGTCATCATCTAAGGAGGAAATGGATATCATTTAAAAATGGGTAGAATTTTTTAACATCTGTTTAGTATATTTAAAGTAGCCCACTTTCAATATAAGCAATTGACTAATGACTATTAATTTTTTATGTTCCCTATGAAGACATGGTGCGTTGAGCACGATCGAGCTCTAGTTCTGGGAGGAGCAGCCGTGGGAGGGGTTTGTTCTAGGCATCAGGTATGTATATTTTTCTAGTGTATTTTTCTTTCTGTATTATTTATACATATTATTAATGCCATTAAAATTGTTACAGCTTCTGGTTATTCGTCTATCCCTCCTCCTGTAGTAGTAGTTATGTATATTTAAAGTTCTACTTTCATTGTGCATTGATCCTTATGCCATAAAATTCTTACATGTTCGGGTGAGTTTACACCTTCTCATCCTAGAGTACCAGGTATGTATATTTCAATTTGCAAGTATTTGTATAGTCATTATTTATACATATTATTAATGCCATTAAAATTGTTACAGCTACTGGTCCTTCCTCTGTGTCTCCTCCTATAGCAGCAGGTATGTATATTTAAAGTTCTACTTTCATTGTGCATTGATCCTTATGCCATAAAATTCTTACAGGTTCGGGTGAGTTTACACCTCCTCATTATTTATGCCATATATTCTTGTTACAGCTACTGGTCCTTCCTCTGTGTCTCCTCCTGTAGCAGCAGGTATGTATATTTAAAGTTGTACTTTCATTGTGCATTGATTCTTATGCCATTAAAATGTTATAGGCTCGGGTCAGTCTACACCTTCTCCTCATACAGTAGTAGATATGTATATTTAAATTTGTAAGTATTTGTATAGTCATTATTTATATTATTGTACATTACTTATATTGTTGTGCATTTTTGTCCAGGTCCGGTGCTAGAGGTTGTTGTTAGTCTACAGGAGGGGGGAGGCAGTTTTTATGACAGCACTCTGCGGGAGGTATGTAAATGGGTACGTAATAAACTTATATGTATCTTCTTATATGTATCTTTTATTAAGGATGTATATTTAGTTCATAAATTTATACTAACAAGTTACATAATTACAGTGATAAATAGAGCCTGCCCAAGCGTCTCAATTCATCACAAGAACAATTTAGGCATTTTTCTTGGGCCTATTCATAGATTTAATGATTTCCCAATGGAGGTCCAGGAGTCGTGTATCAGATGTTCATGGTATGCAATTTCTTATTATAATTTATTTGTTTTCTTATTCCTACATTCAGTTAACTAACTATTATCTGTACAAAGCAATCATCGATTCATGCGTCGTTCAGACGAGGCGTGCTCTCGATTAGTATGGGCGACCACTACCCAATCAAATTTTAAGCATTTGTTGTATAATGCGAGGAAAAACACAAAGAAAGTTTGTCAGAGTGCAGACTCGACTCTTTGGAGGGAGCACGCACCGACATGGATGAGGAGAGACTACTGGGAAAGTTTGTGAAACATATGGGCTGCAGAGAGATGGCAACAAACCTCCACAACAATGAAAGTGAATCGAGCGGCCAATCTAGAGGCCAACATGCATACAAATGGGTCCGTCTCCTTTGTGACCCATCAGTCCAAATTGGTAAGTAATATGTCCATTTGTGATATCTTTTATTCATATAGGTACTCATTTATGTCATGTTTTTATGTGAAATAGGAAAAGGAGCTAAAACGGCCTCCGACATTTCAGGAGGTGTTTGATAAAACACATAAGAAAAAGGGAACGGATCAGTACATTAGTGACAAAGCACGAGAGGTTGCGGTAAGTATTTACAAGGTATTCACTATTTAATTTTTCTCGTTACAGATTAATATTATATTGTCATTTTTATTTTTATTTTTGTAGGAGTCGTATAGCCAACAAATGACAGAGAAGTATGTCGTGGAGGAGGAGCAGCCGCAGTTAGATCCTGAGGTATGGGTTGCGGCATCTGGTGCACCAAAGAAAGGCCATGTGTATGGTTTTGGGCACAGTATGGACACGAGCAGGGTGTTATCTGGCGGCTCGAGTTCATCCTCACAGACTAGTGCATTCACCACACTTGGTGCTCCAGGTACTTCTCCTAGTGAGATGATAGACTTCATTGTAGATACGATATCTGTTTGGAGTCTCGTCTGGCCCAGATGATGGAGCCTCGTCTGGTCCAGACGATGCAGACACAGGTGTTCGATGCAGTCCAGGCCCAGCTCTCCTAGGCCCTCTCCTAGGCTATCTCCCAGGCCTCTCCCAGGTCAGCATTCCTCCTCAGACAGCACCATCGACATCAACACAGGCCCCTCATATGAGTAAATTGATTTTAATTTAGCTTTTTATTTAACAATCAAGTTAGTTTAAGTTTAGTTTAGTTTAATCGATGCTCAAATTCATCTTAAGCAAAGTCAGTTTAGTTTTAAAATGAAGAACTTAGGTTTGGGGGTCCAAAATTAGAAATACTAATCCTATTGGCCTCCGGTTTGTTCCAGCACGGTCGGGGCGATGATTGTGACTTGTGGTCACTGACGGGGTTGAATTCAAACTTCCGGTTTGAGCTCGACGCTCAAATTCACATTAAGCAAATTACTTTAGTTTAAAATTAAAGAACTTAGGTTTAGGGGTCCAAAATTACAAATACTAATCCGATCGGCCTTTGGTTTGTTCCAGCATGGTCGGGTGATGAGTGTGACTTGTGAAAACTGACGGGGTTCAATTTGGACTCTCAGTTTGAGCTCGACACTCAAATTCAGATTAAGCAAGTTAGTTTAGTTAAAAAAGGAAGAACTTAGCTAGGTTTGGGGGTCCAAAACTAGAAATACTAATCCGATGGGCCTTCGGTTTGTTCCAACACGGTCGGAGCGATGAGTGTGACTTGTGAAAACTGACGGGGTTCAATTCAAACTCCCGGTTTGAGCTCGACGCTCAAATTCAAATTAAGCAAGTTAGCTTAGTTAAAAAAGGAATAACTTAACTAGGTTTGAGGGTCCAAAATTAGAAATACTAATCCGATCACCTCTGGTTTGTTCCAGTACGGTCGGGGCGATGAGTGTGACTTGTGAAAACTGACGGGGTTCAATTCGGACTCCCAGTTTGAGCTCGACGCTCAAATTCAGATTAAGCAAGTTAGTTTAGTTTAAAAAGGAAGAACTTAGCTAGGTTTGGGGGTCCAAAATTAGAAATACTAATTTGTTCCAACACGGTCGGGGTGATGAGTATGACTTGTGAAAACTCACGGGGTTCAATTCGGACTCCCGGTTTGAGCTCGACGCTCAAATTCACATTAAGCAAGTTAGTTTAATTAAAAAAGGAAGAACTTAGCTAGGTTTGGGGGTCCAAAATTAGAAATACTAATCCGATCGGCCTCCGATTTGTTCCAGCACAGTCGGGAACGATGATGTGACTTATGAAACTCACGGGGTTCAATTCGGACTCCCGGTTTGAGCTCGACGCTAGAATTCACATTAAGCAAGTTAGTTTAGTTTAAAAATGAAGAACTTAAGTTTGGGGGTCCAAAATTAGAAATACTAATACGATTGGCCTCCGATTTTTTCCAGCACGGCCAGGGCAATGATTGTGACTTGTGAAAACTGACGGAGTTCAATTTGGACTACTGATTTGAGCTCGACGCTCAAATTCATCTTAAGCAAGTTAGTTTAGTTTTAAAAGGAAGAACTTAGCTAGGTTTGATTGTCGAAAATTAGAAATACTAATCCGATTGGTCTCCGATTTGTTCCAGCATGGTCGGGGCGATGAGTGTGACTTGTGATCACTGACGGGGTTGAATTCGGACTCTCGGTTTGAGCTCGACGCTCAAATTCACATTAAGCAAATTACTTTAGTTTAAAATTGAAGAACTTAGGTTTGGGGGTCCAAAATTAGAAATACTAATCCGATTGGTCTCCGTTTTTTTCCATACGACCAGGGCAACGATTGTGACTTGTGGAAACTGACGGATTCAATTCGGACTCCCAGTTTGAGCTCGACGCTCAAATTCACATTAAGCAAATTACTTTAGTTTAAAACTGAAGAACTTAGGTTTGGGGGTCCAAAATTAGAAATATTTTCTGATTGACCTCCGGCTTGTTCCAGCATGGCCAGGGCAACGATTGTGACTTGTGAAAACTGACGGGGTTCAATTTGAACTCCCGGTTTGAGCTCAATGCTCAAATTCATCTTAGCAAGTTACTTTAGTTTAAAAAGGAAGAACTTAGCTAGGTTTGGGGGTCCAAAATTATAAATAAAATCTGATTGGCCTCCGATTTGTTCCACCACAGTCGGGGCGATGAGTGTGACTTGTGAAAACTCACGGGGTTCAATTCGGACTCCCGGTTTGAGCTCGACGCTCAAATTCACATTAAGCAAGTTAGTTTAATTAAAAAAGGAAGAACTTAGTTAGGTTTGGGGGTCCAAAATTAGAAATACTAATCCGATCGGCCTCCGGTTTGTTCGAGCACGGTCGGGACGATGAGTGTGACTTGTGAAAACTCACGGGGTTCAATTCGGACTCCCGATTTGAGCTCGACGCTCGAATCACATTGAACAAGTTAGTTTAGTTAAAAAATGAAGAACTTAGGTTTAGGGGTCCAAAATTAGAAATACTAATACGATTGGCCTCCGATTTTTTTCAGCACGGCCAGGGCAATGATTGTGACTTGTGAAAACTGACGGAGTTCAATTTGGACTACCGATTTGAGCTCGACGCTCAAATTCATCTTAAGCAAGTTAGTTTAGTTTAAAAAGGAAGAACTTAGCTAGGTTTGATTGTCGAAAATTAGAAATACTAATCCGATTGGCCTCCGATTTGTTCCAGCACAGTCGGGGCGATGAGTGTGACTTGTGATCACTGACGGGGTTGAATTCGGACTCCCGGTTTGAGCTCGACGCTCAAATTCACATTAAGCAAATTACTTTAGTTTTAAACTGAAGAACTTAGGTTTGTGGGTCCAAAATTAGAAATACTAATCCGATTGGTCTCCGGTTTGTTCCATACGACCAGGGCAACGATTGTGACTTGTGGAAACTGACAGGATTCAATTTGGACTCCTAGTTTGAGCTCGACGCTCAAATTCACATTAAGTAAATTACTTTAGTTTAAAACTGAAGAACTTAGGTTTGGGGGTCCAAAATTAGAAATACTTTTCCGATTGACCTCTGGCTTGTTCCAGCATGGCCAGGGCAACGATTGTGACTTGTGAAAACTGATAGGGTTCAATTCGAACTCCCGGTTTGAGCTCAATGCTCAAATTCATCTTAAGCAAGTTACTTTAGTTTAAATAGGAAGAACTTAGCTAGGTTTGGGGGTCCAAAATTATAAATAATAATCCGATTGGCCTCCAATTTGTTCCACCACGGTCGGGGCGATGAGTGTGACTTGTGAAAACTCACGGGGTTCAATTCGTACTCTCGGTTTGAGCTCGACGCTCAAATTCACATTAAGCAAATTAGTTTAGTTTAAAAATGAAGAACTTAGGTTTGGGGGTCCAAAATTAGAAATACTAATCCGATTGACCTCCAGTTTTTTCCAACATGGCCAGGTCGATGGTTGTGACTTGTGAAAACTGACGGAGCTCAATTCGGACTCCCGATTTGAGCTCGACGCTCAAATTCACATTAAGCTAGTTAATTTAGTTTAAAAGTGAGTGAATGAAATCTAAAATTTTAAATAATTATTGCTTATAATAGTATTTAAATTTAATTATTATTGTTATATATATATATATATATATATATATATATATATATATATATATATATATATATTATATATATAATATATATATATATATATATATGTAGGTTCCTTCATCAGGTGGCATAGGAGGAGACGAGGACGAGGACGAGAATGAGGATTCATGATTTTCATTTCATTGTTATGTATTATTGTGGACATTTTATTAGTGTTGTGGATATTTTTATTATTATTGCGAACATTTATTATTATTGTGGATGATGTTAATGTTGTGGATGTTTTGTTATTGTTGTGGATTTATAGTTTTTTAACAGGTTATTTTCTTTAAAAAAATTATATAAAAAAATTTTATAAATATAGAGACCGATTAGTGACCGAAAGAATTCGGTCGCTATTTCGGGCACTAACACAGTGACTGACTTGTGACCAACGAAGTCAGTTGCTATTAGCGACCGACAACGTCAGTCACCAATCGGTTACTATTTTAGTGACCGAAATAGCGACCGAATCCTTTCGGTTACTAATAGAGACCGATATATTCAGTCACTAACATAGTCTCTATATTAATGACTACGGTAGTGACAGAATGTGATCAGTCACTATTCGGTGACTATTTTAGTGACCGAAATAGTGACTGATATTTTCAGTCGCTGTCGATGACTATCCGCAACCGAAAGTATTCGGTCACTAATCGGTCACTATCAACGACTGATTAGTGACCGACCCTTTTCAGTCACAGATTTGTGACAAATTTCTTCACCGATATTTTCGGTCATTATTCGGTCTCTGGACCTATTAGTGACCGATTAGTGACTGAATAGAGATCGAAAATATCGATCTCTAAAAACACTTTTTCTTGTAGTGGTTGCAACCAACGACGAAGATCGCCGGAGCTGATGACGAGACCTACGACGAGAAGATGAAGACCATCTCAAGGAGCAAGAAGAGACCCCGACAAATCCAACGAAACCCCGGAGCTTCTCTATGTAGATGGATCTAGAGATAGAGCCCCGTGAGAGGCTCCGATGAGCTACCTCTTCTTATTGATATATCTGTGGTTATATAATAGTATGTATAAACAGTCATCTGAAAGTTATATATACAGTTTCTTATTATGCATGAACAGTCATCTGATCAAACAATGACATCGATCACTATCTTTTGAAATGCATGCGTTGCGCAATGAAATTATCGCCCGAATCGATACGGCAAAAAATGTTGTGGCATGAAAACGAGTCTGATCAAGGGAGATATTAAAGAGCTAGCTCTCTGGTCTCCTGATTAATTAATCGCCGACCATTAACCGTCGCCCATTGTTCCCCTATCTGATAACTTAATTGTATATATGGCGTCCAACTTAAATTCTATCGTAGTCTACCATATCACTATCTAAGTACAGTAAATGCACTTGGATAAATTAATCAGGAGATCAGAGAGCTAGCTCTTTAATATCTCCCTTGATTAGACTCGTTTTCATGCCACGACATTTTTTTCCCTTATCGATTAGGGTGATAATTTCATTGTCGCCAACCATTAACCATCGCCCATTGTTCCCCTATCTGATAACTTAATTGTATGGCGTCCAACTTAAATTCTATCGTAGTCTACCATATCACTATCTTAGTACAGCAAATGCACTTAGATAAATGCATTAAGTTATTCTTTTGATTCATTAATGGGCTCATCCCCAGCTCAATCTGGTCACACGATAGATGGGTCTCTCTCTCTCTCTCTCCCTCTCTCTCTGATCTCTCTTTCTCTCTCTCTCTCTCTCTCTCTCTCTGGGGGGGGGGTGTGGTGCGAGTTTTCGTATGTATGAATGAAAATTTCAGAGCCCCAGTGAAACTACAGGGGGCGGAATTGAAGAGAATGGGGAATCATATGCCCATCCATGCATGGCAGTTAGCCGCGCAGAGGGCAAGTTCTAGGAAGTGGGGAGGAAACTGTGAGAAGAAACAAACCAGAGCAGGAGGGCTTCTGGGTCTGCTTTTACCTATTATATTCCCCTTCATGTTTGGATCATTCTTGTTGGACGCAGCAGCATAGAAACAAACGCCAGACTCGATAGCTTCAGGATGCTGTTGGTGTTGGAACTGGAGCACCTGAACCTGATGCGTGCATGATGCATGCAAGTTAGTGCTAAAGCATGGCTTCAAGAAACGCCATAGTTTGGGTATGAGCCGGAAATTTCAGTGCTCTTCGACTTAAGCGAGGGCATATTTGAGAATTTGGGTGGGACTCCATTGGTAGCTTGGATGCATGGTTTCAAATTTTCAATCGTTGCAAATCCTAAACCTCTGGCGTCCTCGCAGACTTTGATAAAAATTTGGGTTAAATCATCATTATACTTCTAAGATCTTGATATATCATATAACTTCTATCTCTATTGTTATTTGTAGAGGTATTCTTTAACCCTACATTGAAAGATAGTGAGAATAAGTGTGTATTTATCAGCAAGTGTCTCACCTCTTCTCTCAAGATGACCATTTTAAAAAATAAAACTCCAAATATGGAGATAATATCTCTTGAGAAGTACACTTAAATCACGTCTCTTCATTATCTTCATTGAAGACTGTTATAAAAACATAGAGATGCTATATTTAATGATACTTATGCATAGCAAGGAATCCTCCATGGACCCATCTCTGATTTCTGACATCCTCTGTCCCCGTTGTCAGTGGATCATGCCTCATGTTATGGGGGTTTTTTTTTTTCTAAATTGGTTTGGTAACCTGGGTAAAACAATGACAAAAAGTAGAAGACTAAAAGAAAGCAGAGAGAAGAGCCAACAGAAAAAAGACAAGTCTAAAAAGCCAACTGAAACCCACGGTCCACCTGGAGATCCTCGAGTAATCCAGTGACAGTAATTTAACGTCAGACGTTTTGTCTGCTCCTCCTTGGAGAATGCTACCAGATTAGTTTTCTTCAAGATGAGCCTGACTTCTAGAGGGACTGAATCTGGATATTCCAGATCTGAGATCACATATATATATATATATTATATATATATATATATATATATATATATATAAACTCTCGCCACGGCCTGTAAATATCTAAAGTATGAAATATTTAATTTTTATTTAAGATCGTTTGATAATATATCTGAAATAATATTTAAATTAATTACTTAAATCTAAAAACCACTTATTTTTAAGTCAAAAAGAATCATTTTTTAAGATCGTCAATTTTTCAACCAACGAGTGATGGGTCATCGATCATTGGTAATTATCTGATTTCGATCGACAATCACCAGCAACTGGATTCCAGCGAACTACTGCTGGATTTCAACGATCTGCTGTTGGATTCTGGCAACTGACGATGGTCGGAATTTAGTCGTCTATCGGCGACCATCATCGAAATCTAGTCATCAAATTTTGGTGACTTGGTCCAAAAACTAAAATTTTAAAGTGTTCCAAATTTTGAACATAAAATCTATGAATAGAAAAGGGACATACTAACTAATTATGTAACAAATTTTATTAATTAGATATTAGTTCAAATATTACTTAAGTTAATTATCAAATAATTCTTAATGAATGTCGTACATATATTAAATATTTATTTTAAACTTCAGAGTTAGAGAATAAATGAGAAATAAAATTTCAAATTTTTATACTTAAGTATTATCGAACACCATCTAACTTTGCTCCCAAATAAATTGCCCTTGACATTAAGATGTTACCTTCAGTTGCAGTTGAGAGAGGAGGAGTTGATCCCTGAGCCCACAAAGCCACACGGGGCGAGATTTCCTCGTTACCAAAAAAAAAAAAGAGAGGAGGAGTTGTGGGAGAAGAAGAAGAACGTTTTTTTTTCCTCGTCGGACACCGAATCTTTTTATTTACTCGATTTTGTGATACAATGCCACCTAAAAATAGCAATCTAAATATGATAGTATAGCCAGCTCATCTCCAACATTTTTTTTTTTTATAACGAGGAAATCCCATCCCGTGTGGCTTTGTGGGCTCAATAATTGGTGTTCGTAAACTCCAAGGTTAGGACTTGGCAGTTCCTACTTTCCGTGTACCCGTATTGCCCTTACCCCACTTGACCGAAAAAATTTCGGATCTACACACCTCGAGGATTGCATATAAATCAGGTAAATCCCCCCCAGGAATCGAACTAGGGACCTCCTACTTTTAAGCAAGAGTTCTAACCGATCGACCCAACCGGGATCCTCACTCATCTCCAACATGCTGACATATTATATTACTCTCCCTCGAGATGGAGTAATGATATCACAAAGTCTCGTCTTAATTATCCACCAACATATATAGAAAAAGAAGAAGCACTAATTAAGGTCTTTTGCTCGAAACGTCTACCACTTGACCAAATGACTAAATAGAAGGAATGTAAACTTGTCCCCCATCAATCTTCTCTTTGACGAAAATAATGGTTGATCTCCGTATGTTTGGTAAGATTATGTTGTACCGGATTGTTCAAATTTTAAATTGTTATCTTGTTATCACAGTATAGACGAAGAGGAGACTACTTTAAGAGTTACAACTCTTGAAGTAATTTTTGTAACTAGAGAAGTTCACATATACCTAGAGCCTTGCTCTATATTCGATCTTTACTATTAAGCAAGCCCTAGAGGTTGTTTCTTGCTTCGCCAAATAACCAGTTACCACTTACATGCAAAATAGTACCCAAGAATAGTCCTCTATCATCTAGTGAGATCTAGTTCAATCTACATCAGTGAATCCCTCTAGCTATAAGATATTATGTTGAGAGAACAATAAATTGCGACTAAGACATCCCTTTAAGTAGCAACACTCTGTAAACTCCTTCCATATGTTATTATCGTGAATCATGCATATACTAGCTAATAACACTAACTATGTAGGCTATATTATGTTTTGTATCTAAGCGATAGACCAACCTCCCAACTAGTCGTCGGTACCTTTCTTGGTAAATTAGAGCTCCACTAGCTATTTACCACTAGTCGATAATTTTGGTCTATCAATCTCTAAAAGCAAATCTAGCATATACTTGAGGTATGACAGAAAAATCTCTCTAGATGACCTTGCAACCTCTATACCTAAAAAATACCTTAGCGGATCGAAGTCTTTCACTTCAAACACTTGTTTAAACTTGGCCTTTCGTTGTTTGATCTCAAGATCATCTCAAGTAACTACAACATCATCAACATAATCTAGGAGGATAGTCATTTTCTTCTTAAAATACCTATATAATAGAGTACCGAGCCGCTTTACTCTATCTATATCCCATATCTTTTATAGCCTAACTAAATCGATCAAACCAAATATGAGGGGATTAATTGTTTGAGACCATATATATAAGGACCACTTCAATTTATAAACCTTCCTAATAGTTGCTCTATTATCAAAGTCAAGAGGTATATATGCACATATACCTCCTCCTGAAGGTCCCTAAAAAGAAATGTATTATTCATGTCAAATTGATCATGTAACTCCCAACTAAAGTTAATTGCATATGAAGTCAACATAGAGCATAGTTCATTTTTGCCACGAGAGTAAAGATCTCGTCATAATTAATCTATTTCATATGTCTATGGATTGTCTTTCCCAACAAATTTGCCTTCGGGATTCTATTTCCACAGTAAACACCCACCTACACGCCACATGATGCTTGCTAGGCTAGCAAAGCACCAACTTCTATGTCTGATTTTTAGATGAAGCCCTTTATCTCCTTCAACATCACTTGCTTCCACTTAAGATCATCCATAGTCATTTGCTAGATATTGGGAATGCAGAAAATAAGGAATCTAACGTAGCTTCAAAAATTGGTAGGAGAGAGACACAGATTTATATGAAACATATTTAGCAATACTATGACTATAACGAGTAGGAATGATTGGCGGGTACTTTTTTTGCTTTAAAATAGAAATGTCAAGATTAGAAGTAGATGGAATAGTAGGAACATTGTTACTATTATTATTGTATTTGTGGACCTCAAAAGAAAAATTGGATGGAGCCTTAATCAGTAAAGACACATGGATATATAGTAAGTGGATGCACACTGGACTGACTTATGCTATTACCGAAAATTTTGTTAATAAAATTAAATCATTATTTCAGATTTTCATTATGTGGAATTTGGGTTGTATTTAATAGAAAATTTGAGTGACAATAGTTAGTCTTTATTGGAGTATTTAAAACAATTATTTGGGAAGATTGAGCGGTGGTTTGGAACCTTAAGGTGTGATAACTAGTTTCATCCCATGACCCACGTTCTGGGATTTGAATTGTGCATCCGAGTCATTGCTCGAGTAGAATTCAGTGCTGGGATTGGTAAGATAAACCTCTAGACATCATGTAGAGGAATGTGGAAAGGGGTTAAGGTTATACAATTTTGTGGGATTAGTGGTCTTCCCAAAACTCAAAAGCAGAAGGGAGGCATCGCACGCAGAAGTAAGAATCATCATAGAAGTAAGGATTCATCTCTAGGTGGAAGAGTTTTAAGTGGGAAAAGGAGTTAATTACTAGAGGTTCAGTCTTGGTCGGGCTTTGAGGTAGGAGAATCTCCCACATTTAACATATATGACTTGTTTTTCTTTGTAATTGTTTGGTTCATGAAATGACTGTTGTGTTAATCATACAAGATATTCGATATATTATATTTTAAAATTGTGTGGCTTCAATTTTGTTTATGTGAACAACGCTATATGTGTAAAACTGTATGGATTTTGAAAAGAATATATATGAAATTAAAATCATGTGACATTAAATACTACGACTGTGTACAAGAACAAGAGACTATGTCATCAAAGGAGATATGGGATACAAGTGTTAGTAGGGGAGTCAAAGTTTGAGGGTATGCAGGTTGAAAATTCGGTTCGGGTGATCTAGCTAAGTCTCAATATATATAAGGTAGGTATAAGTTTCCGATGTTGTGCAATATAAGGCTTTTTTTTTTTTTGATAACGAGGAAATCCCGCCCCGTGTGGCTTTGTGAGCTCAGAGATTGATGTTCGTGAACTTCAAGGTCAGGATTTGACAGCTTCTACTTTTCATATACCCGTATTGCCCTTACCCCACTTGACCGAAAAAATCTGAAATTTACACACCTCGAGGATTGCATGTAAATCAGGTAGGAATCGAACTCGAGAAATATCAAGGCTAATGCATTCAATACCCAAGTGCTCAATATATGAATATGTGTGTCATTCTTTGAGGTAGTTGTTGGGTTCGAATCCAACTAAGGTGGTCCACTTATCAGGTTTGGACTACCCATTAAGGATACATGTTGTCGGTCTAGTCAAAAGGATATTTTGATGGGCCAACCCATATATGGCCCATGGATTTCTGTTATGGGTGGAAGTCCAATAAGATATCTCCTGGACTGATCCCTCCTCTATATATATATGGTCTATCTTCCCCATAGATAGATAAGATATCCAGTGACATAAAGAGAGGAAACCAGGGAGACTCCCGTGGGTTACGGTCGTCTCCTCCAGCATCTGATGTTCTCGCTGTCTTCCTCCTTGTGGTTGCACCACCATGGAATCCGCTTCCGCTACATGTATGCACACATGCTCCAACATGTGGTATTAGAGCCCGTGTCGGATTCTCTGGGCTACGTTCTTCGTTCGTTGCTCCCTTTCTGGTAGGAGGAGGTGGTGCTCTTCGTCGTACGCTACAGGTGTCGTCCGCCAGACGCAGTGCAGAGTGGCCGTCGTGCAAGCTTCCACCGTGCAGGGTGCGGAGGGCAGGCGGCTCGCCTGCCACAGTGCGGTTTTGCCGAACTAGGCGCAGCGCGGAGGGCTAGCCACCGCGGTAGGCCACCCGCGCGCAGAGTGTGCTAGCGCACGTGACTCGCGAGCGGCAGGACCAGCGCCAGGCTGCTGCAATGCGGCCTCGCCCTCGCGACCCACTCGCGCTAGGCTGGGCACAGCAAGGGGGCGGCTGCCGCGGCGCAACCTGCCCACTGCGCAAGCTGCCGTGGCAAGCAAATTTTTTTTTTAAAAAAAAGGTGTTATTGTTGCGTGCAGGAGGGGGCCTGATCCCCGCCTAACGACGCCACTGACGTCGTCTCCGGCCAGCGGCGTTCCAACCGCTGCTGGTGCCTCCCCTTCCCAACCGTCGGCAGCGGTTCCCCACCCCTGGGGTTACAGTTTTGGGAAGGGGTGCTTTGAGGAAGAAGATGGGTCTTTGACCCTTTTGCCCCCCCAACATTACATTTATGTTTACACCACTGTTTATTATATTGTGATCCATTTTTTATTGGAACCAGGTTTTGGGGATTTAAGTTTGGATAATTGGTTCAGTTTTAGATATTGGGTCTATTATGGATCCATTTAAGATCCATATCCAGATACCATTTAGGATCCGAATCTGATTTTCACTTATACCCAGAAGTATCTTTTATTTTATCTGTATCTGATAAGCCTTAAAAACTATTACTTAAAGGTTATTTTATTCATATCTTTTTGTCCATTATTGGGTATCCTATTAGATCCATTAAGTCTTTTGGACTATTCTAGACCCATTAATGGCTATTAAAGGACACAGGGACAGTTCTGCAAATAGTTAGGACACATGAATAAAAATGAAAAGATATATTTACTGTCACGCCCCGCCATTTAGCAGCGGAATAAATCGGGGAGACGTGAGCAAAATATATAGTAGTGTAAATTGTGCGTACAGTTGCAAAAATCAGAGCAACTAATGAACAATAATTACAATAAACTCTTCATTTTATTGATAATTTACCTAAACCATTACAACCACTAATTCAGAGACAAAACATAGGGCTTGAAGGCATCATTATATTGGAAAGGATATTTAAGCAAATATCTAACTAGACTCTATGATACTAAGTACATTCCATTGCTATAACGCTAGGTTGCTCATCACTCCAGTCCATTCCCGTTGGTGTGGGTAAGGTCATCATCCGACTTACCTGCAACACATATAACAAATAGTGTAGGGTGAGCGATGACGCTCAGTAGGACTTAATATCTCGTGTAAACATGTATGCTTTAAGTGATTAATGTCTTGTAATGCAAGATAATTAGAGAGAATGATCAAGTATAATCGAGAGAGTGATAGCACATAAAAGCAATAGAACGATAGTACTTTCACATGAAAATAGCACAACAAGCATGATAAAGGATTGGCCATTTAACGAGATAGCATGTAACGTTGCATAAATGTGCACTAGTCGAGATAGCACTTTTGGTCGATCTTCTTGTCAACTGAGAGAACATAGTATAGTGATTGATTGTCTTTGATTAAATCTTGATAGTATGGCACTTTGGGTGTTATGCCGTACACACTGATCAAGACGCTCCAATGGGAAAATGGCACGTTCAGGCACTCCTCCCAGGACCAGATCGGGCTCTTTATAATTGCTTGGTATGATTATGTTTGTTATCTTAGATAATCAAATAGTATGGCCAAATAAAGTATCAAGAATAGATGAGAGTATAGAGAGAATGTGAACAGACAAGAGTGTAGAGATAGTAGATGAGAACAGGGTCATAATCGTAAAACAATGACAAACATACGATAATAATAGTTGCACATCACATGGTCGTGTGTCGGCAGTCCGGTAGAACTCACAACCACCCAATAGTCGTGCTATGAACACTGGCCAGAGGTCCGGCGTGATATCGAGGTAAGAGAGAACACACTAAGGCCGCTGGATCGTGCTGATCCTTAAGGGTGTAATAGGTTTTGATGGTACAACCCGCTCGTCGGCAATAGACATCCGCCAAAGCAAAGGAGACTTATGGAGGCCTCGACAAGGAGTTCTAGGTCCTGTCAGGAGTATTCCCAAAGGAGAGGTCGTCCAAGCCAAGATAGAAGTGTGTAATGAAACATTGTCTGTCTTGCCTCGAGTGCTCGAAAGCAGATGGACATGATAACGGTATACAAACATGCGGATAAAATGAAGACAAGTCCATTAAAATAGATAGGGTATTTATATGAATAATTACATTTAATTACCAGATATATTATTGAGTAAATTAATAAGGTTTCATGGCAAACATTTATGTATAGTGTGTGCATGTGTAAGGTAATCATGATAGCAAGATGTAGTTGTGCACATAGCTTTTGTTTAATAGATATCACATGAATATTGTCCAATTTTATTAAACAGGTCGTTACTGTTCATAATAGAACAATAAGGGTTAAATAGTAGTCAATTGACATGATTAACATAAAATGCTTGAAGAATTATGGTTCTTGTTGCAACAGTGAAATCACGACGGGGGTGCCTGACGCGTTTCAGATCACTATAGGATAGTCGATCGTGATATCAAGGACAGAGTCAGGCAATCGATAAATGTTGAAATCACGATGGGGTGTCTGGTCGTGATTTGAGCAAACGGTCCAGATCGCGACGTGTCTGTCTGTCGCGATAAGGCCAATCAGATTAGGGTGTGAAGGACGCGACGGATCGAGCCGTCGCGTTCATGACGCGACGCTCCCTTTTATTGCGACCGTCTGAGAATCACGACGGGTCGAGCCATTGCGTTCTCAGAAGGTTAGGCCGAGCCCCAAAGGGGAATCAATCCACCCTGGGTTTCGGTCCCATCCTTCCATTGCTTGACATAGGGCCATTAAAAATTCAATATAAAATCATATACACGTCCAAAAATTCCGAAACTAGTTTTAAATGAAAATAGACATGTAGATGTATCAACATTAACAAGTAATTAGAAAATAGACGTGGTATGGACACAGTAATTAGGTTAAATCTTGGTGATCTAAAATCATACACAGAGATAGAATTTGATTTAATTTGACTAGGATACATGATAGAAATTGAGGAAAATAGTATCAATAGATTCTAGATATCGAGTAGTACGTACAGTACAAGTTTTAGGATTCGAAATCAAGCATGAACATGGGATTTGGGCAAATAAGTCAAGTCGGGTACATGTTCATGACAGAACTTTGAACATATAATACTCAACCATGGCACGATAGAAATTGGGGAAAACATAGGGCTTTGCAAGAGGGGATCATGGTCTACTTAAGGACGAATTTAATTTATTTTTGCTTGAGATATTGCGTACCTTTAAGCGCTTTGAATCCTAGGGTTTGAGAACATGAAGAACTTGATGAAGCCCTTCGTCCTAGCTTTCTTCCCCTTGCTCTCCACGTCCAATCCTTCTCTTCTTCGTCCTCCAAGCTCCATGAGTGGTCTAGGGTTGGGTTGGCATGAATTTGGGAGAGTATTTGTGGGTTGTAAGACTCTTAAAACACTTAAAACTCTTCCCTCTCCTCCAACTCCGAAATTCTCACATTTATCTCACTATTTGCTAGCCTTTATCTATCTATTAGCATGGGGAGAAGTCTAATTTCATGGCTAAGAGATTTGGATAAGTCTAGGACTCCTTTTAGGATATATATGAGTCATATTATAATGCTTTAATTGCCCCTTTTAATTAGAAGATAATATAGTTACGAATTTCCCTATTTAATATGAGTCTCCTATTTTTATCCTTATTTCCTCTTATCTAAATCCCCTTTTTAGATTAGGATAGAGTCCTATTGAGTTAGACTAGGGTTAGGACTCTTTTTAGGATAATTACATGAGTTGTAAGGGGATTTTCTTACCTTTTTAATTTATCAATAATTTAGACATGAATTTAAGCATATTTATCTCTCATCCATCATTTGGACTCTTGCTTTTGACCCAATAACTTATATTTAGATCAATTGTACAACCTCTATATTAAATTTACCTAATGTGTTCAATTACCCATTTTTAAATTAGAGAATTTATCCATGGGCCAAAATTGTCCATTGGTCTAATTCCCATGATGGGCTATCAACACACATTATTTAAAGTCTACCCACATATTTATTTTAAATTATAATTCACTTCGGCTAATATGATAATGGGTTTTCCAACTATTCCTTAATTACAATAATAAGTCGTAATAATCATAAACTTGGTTCAAATGATTTTTCTATGCCCGCATTTCTTAATGGGTCATTAGAGGATATTATTTAAACTATAACTACTATTTTTATGAAGTTCTTATATGGGTTTATATGTATGCAATAATGATGCGTACCTTTCTAACTAGTTTGAATTTATTAATTGACAAATTTTCAATTTATCTATAATTTTTAATTAATGAATTTTTTGGGATACTACATCCTCCCCCTCTTAAAAAGAATTTGGTCCCCAAATTCTACGACTCCTTCGGTTAAATATGAATTAAAAAGGTATTAATTATTGTGAGTTCAGATATACCTTCCACGATTCCCACTTCTTGATTTAGATAGGGTTGCACCAAGGCTTCCTGTGTGGCTAGTTGTTTTGATTCTTCATGACATTGATCCTTTACTTGTGGGCATTTTCTAATCTTATGGTCTGGGCTGCCACATGTTGCCCAGCTAGCAAGCCCAGAGGGGGGTGAATGGGTCTTTTAAAAAATTATTCAACTAATACATGTTCATAAAAACATTCACAACACACACACTATGATTTATGTTAGTGTTAGCAAAGATAAACAAGCACACACACACTGCAAGAAGATTTATCCTGGTTCGGATCTCCTCTCCATAGGAGTCCTACGTCCAGTCCCTGAGCAACAACTCAGGATTTCACTAATGAAGGTACAGTCCCCCTTAAGGACACTACAGCACCCAGCACCCCAGCTGGTCTTCCTTCACCCAAAGGGAACAAAACCCTGGATACCCCACCAGGTCTTCCTTCATAACCGAAGGGAACAAACACAAGAGAATGTGTTCAAAGAGATGATGCCCCTAGATCAAGCTTATAGAACACCGCTTGATCTGAAGCAAGGACTGAGAAGAAAAAGATCTACAATCAAGGACTCTTCTCAGATTAAAAGGCTCTCTCACAGATCTGAACTTAGCACAGAGAGCAAGAGCTAAGACTAATGGGAGTATGTGCTTGGCTCTAAGAAAAGCTTGCAGAAGGTTGAAGGCGTTGTAGCTTGTTGTTCTCTAACCGTTCTGCTTGTTGTCCTTTAGGAACTTCATCTTCTATATATATCATCTTTTGAAATTTGAACGTTGAAGTGCCTGTTGTCTCTATGCATAAGTGTACGTTAGACTGCTTGACACTTGGAGGCTTTCAATCAACAGTCCTTTATCTTTTCATGCACGCAAAGAGAGAGGATCTTCTGTAATCTTTTTTGCCTTCTATTTTGTCCAACGTTGTATGACGGATGCTGTCAGAGATCTGCACATATTTAAAGCTTGAACAATAGACAACTAAGCTGTCTCTTGTTGTCAGTCAACGTTAGAATGAATGTTCATCAAAATAGTAACGCCTTTTGTTATTCTAAAAGATGTTTACAGAGAAGGTACGATAATGGAAGATATCTTCTGCATGCATGCAGTGATACGTTCAGTCTTCATAAATGCACAGCTGACATAAATATATGTGTGAAGACTTTGACTTTTCAACGTATTCAAAAATTAGCTCGAAAATTGAATCGTTGTCTTCCAAGAAATCGTTATATACATGACTTATGAAATCGTTGTGCAAATGAGTGAATCGTTGTGCATTCATAAGTAAAGAGATGTATACAAATCGTTGTGATATAGTCGTTGTGAATAGGAAAATCGTTGTGAATCAAGTCGTTAAGAGCGAATCACTGTTCTTCACTTAAGAAATCGATGTGAGACCAAATCGTTGTTCTTACTTAAGAAATCGATGTGATAGCAAGTCGTTGTGAATACTTAATGAATCGTTATGAAGACAAGTCGTTATGACCACTAAAGAAATCGTTATGATAGCAAATCGTTATGATCACTAAAGAAATCGTTACGATAGAAAATCGTTATGATCACTAAAGAAATCATTACGAGAAGTAAATCATTGCGATCACTTATCGAATCGTTGTGAGGAAAAATCGTTGCGATCACTTAACGAATCGTTGTGAGGCAAATTGTTGCAATCACTTAACGAATCGTTGTGAGGGCAAATCGTTGCGATCACTTATCGAATCATTGTGAGAGCAAATCATTGCAATCACTTAACGAATCGTTGTGAGGGCAAATCGTTGCGATCACTTATCGAATCGTTGTGAGGGCAAATCATTGCGATCACTTATCGAATCGTTGTGAGGGCAAATCGTTGTGATCACTTATCGAATCGTTGTGATCACTTAAACGATAAAAGCATATAGCGAATCCTTATGAGTATGAAATCGTTATGAGCAAAGAAATTATTGTAGCTCTATAGAAATCGTTATGACCTATAATGGAAATCGATGTGTACTTAGAGAAATTTTATGTGTACTGAACTCTAATACTTCAGGTGAGATACTTACAGAATTTGCTGACTTTTCTTGATTCATTTCCTGTGCTCAAAACTTGTAGAAAATATGTTAGATTAAACTTTATATAGTTTTGTTAATCACCAAAATAGATATGTAATTTAGTTAATTTACATGGGGACAATTAGACCATCACCACATAGCAAACATTTGCCTTGCTTTTTCTAGCAATTCTCTGACATGTGGCCCGTCTTTTTGCAGTGCTTGCATTGTCCTTCGTGAATAAGGGTCAATCGCCTGTCCTTCTTCTTATTCTTTATTTTTATTTTGCCACTATTTGGTTGTTTCTCTTTTGTCATAGGATTGAGAGCTTCGGTGCTAGTGGATATTTCCTTTAAGAGGGGACAGTCTTGTTGAACACTCTTTTATTACCCTCATATTTTGGTGCTAACAAAAATATGATTAGATTATTTCATGAATATTTATGATTATTTTATGGTGCACTAAAATGATAAAGTCAATGTCTAATTTCATATACATCGATTTCACTTCAAGTACCAGATTTTATGTGCCAGAACGATTCGCTTTGTGGCCATATCAATTTATTAAGGATTTGTTAAGAAACGATCTCACAACGATTCTTAAGTGGCCATAACGAACTGTCAAGAAATCGATCTCAGAACAATTCTTTTTATAGCCATAACGATTTCATAAGTTACCGTAACGACTTCTTTAGAACTTGCAACGACCTACCTGTCGTAACGATTTCATAAGTTACCGTAACGACTTCTTTAGAACTCGCAACGACCTGCCTGTCGTAACGATTTCATAAGTTACCGTAACGATTTCTTTAGAACTCGCAACGACTTTCCTATCGTAACGATTCATAAGTTACCGTAACGATTTCTTTAGAACTCGCAACGACTTGCCTGTCATAACGATTTCATAAGTTACCGTAACGATTTCTTTAGAACTCACAACGACTGCCTGTCATAACGATCTCATAAGTTACTGTAACGATTTCTTTAGAACTCGCAATGACTTGTTCGCCGTAACGATTTCATAGTTATCATAACGATTTGCTTTGCACAAAGATTTCTTTAAGCGCTCATACGATTTGCTTTGCACAAAGATTTATTTAAGCACTCACAACGATTTGCTTTGCGCAACGATTTCTTTAGAGCTCATAACGACTTAATATTTAACAGCGTTGAATAGTCAAAGTCTTCGCACATATCTTTCTGACATCTGTGCATTTAATGAAGATTGAACGTATCTCTGCATGCATGCAGACAATATCGTCCATTATCGTGCTTACTCTGTATGCATCTTTTAGATACAACAAAATGGCATTACTATTCTGATGAAACATTCTTTCTAACGTTGGCTAACAACAAAAGACAGTCCAGTTGTCCACTGTTTAAGCTTGTAATGTGTGCAGGCATCTGACAACAATCCACTACTACGTTGGAAACGCAAGTAATCTCAGAAGATCTTCTCCTACGTGCATGAGAGACCAAGAAGACTGTTGAACACAATTCCAAGCTCTTTGAAGTCTAACGTATACCAAGACCTGGTGACAACGGATACTTCAACGTCATATTTCGAATGGAAGATATATATACAACCAAGACAAAAAGCTCCAAAAGTATAAAAAAGGGCAGATACACAAGTTAGAAAACCACTGGTGCTGCAACGCTTACAACCATCTGCGAGCTTTCCTAGAGCCAAGCAAAAACTCCTTTCTGTTCAAGCTCTTAGCTCTCTGCTCAGTGTAGATCTTAGTGAGAGCCTTTGTACTGAGAGTGTATTTCTCTTGGTAGATCTTTTTATCCTCTCAGTCCTTGCTTCAGATCATGCGTTGTAAGCTTGATCTAGGGGCATCCCTCTTGAACACATTGTCTATGTTGTTTCCCTTCATGTGTGAAGGAAGACCTGGTGGTACCAGGTGTTATTCCCTTTGAGAGAAGAAAACCAGTTGCGGCTGGGTGTTGCACCGCACTGGGGTGGGTACCAATAGGTTAGCTTCTAAGCCTGTAAAAGAAGTGGGCTGTCTTCTTGCCCGGGAAAGAGAAGAAGACCTGGTGGGGCATCCAGTGTTGTAGTGCCCATAGGGGGACTGTACCCTATATAGTGAAATCCCAAGAGATTGCTTGGGGACTGGACGTAGAACTCCTGTGGAAAGGAGGTCCGAACCAGGATATATCGCTGTGTCCTTTGTGTGATTGCCTTGCTTCTTCTATCCTTCATGTACTAACTCTAACAATCTGTGAAGTGTGTTTGTGCAATTGTTTTTGTGAACAGGGTTTTTGTTGAACAAAGTTTTTAAAGTCCCATTCACCCCCCCCCCTCTGGGCTCGTCAACTGGGCAACAAGTCTTGTATCTGATGCTCCAAACTGCCACACGTAACATAGCACCCCCACTCTTTGCCAACATTCCTTAGCCACATGACCGGCTTACTACAATGAAGGCAGATGATCTTGTAAAAGTTCTTGCTATGTTCCTTTTATGGATTTGCCTCCTTGCCATGGTTGTGTCTTCTCTTCCCATTCTTTTTGGTTACTTTTCTAATCTTTTTTGTCATTCTCAAGGCTTCTTCTAGAGGTTGGGTGACTTGCCGACAAGCCCGAACTAGCTTTTGAGTTGATCTCATTTCATCTTGCAGTGGTGTACGTTCGGCGTCCATTAAGAGTTCCTTCAAGAATAAGGTTGGCATTAGGATACTAAAGTAAAATTAAGCTGATACATATATATATATATATATATATGTGTGTGTGTGTGTGTGTGTGTGTGTGTGTGTTTAAATCTTAAATGGTTCTACCCAATCCTCACATAGATATGATAACTAACTTAGACGCGTGTCATGGTAGTTCACCTAGAACATCCTAGACTTAAAATATCTTAATAAGAACATCATAGGCTCTGATACCAACTGTCACGCACCGCCAATTTAGCGGCGGAATAAATCGGAGAGACGTGAGCAAAATATATAGTAGTGTAAATTGTGCGTATAATCGCAAAAATCAGAGCAACTAATGAACAATGATTATAATAAACTCTTCATTTTATTGATAATTCACCTAAGCCATTACAACCACTAATTCAGAGCTAAAATATAGGACTCAAAGACATCATTACATTGGAAATGATATTTAAGCAAATATCTAACTAGACTCTATGATACTAAGGTCATTCCATTGCTATAACGCCAAGTCGCTCATCACTCCAGTCCATTCCCATTGGTGTGGGTAAGGTCATCATACAACTTACATGCAACACATATAACAAATAGTGCAAAGTAAGCGATGACACTCAGTAGGACTTAATATCTCGTGTAAACATGCATGCTTTAAGTGATTAATGTCTTTTAATGCATGATAACTAGAGAGAATGATCAAATATAGTCGAGAGAGTAATAGCACATGATAGCAAAAGAACGATAGTACTTTCACATGAAAATAGCACAACAAGCATGATAAAGGATTGGCCATTAACGAGATAGCATGTAACGTTGCACAAATGTACACTAGTCGAGATAGCATTTTGGTCGATCTTCTTGTCAACCGAGAGAACATAGTATAGTGATTGATTGTCTTTGATTAAATCTTGATAGTATGGCACTTTGGGTGTTATGCCGTACACCCTGATCAAGACGCTCCCATGGGCAAATGGCACGTTCGGGCGCTCCTCCTAGGACCAGATCGAACCCTTATAATATTATCTAGTATGATTAGGTTTGTTATCTTAGACAATCAAATAGTATGGCCAAATAGACTATCAAGAATAGATGAGAGTAAATGCCAATATATGAGAGTATAGAGAGAACGTGAACAGACAAGAGTGTAGAGATAGTAGATGAGAACATGGTCATAATCATAAAACAATGATAAACATACGATAATAATAGTTGCACATCACATGGTCGTGTGTCGGCAGTCCGGTAGAACTCACAACCACCCAATAGTCGTGCTATGAACATTGGCCAGAGGTCCGGCGTGAGATCGAGGTAAGAGAGAACACACTAAGGCCGTTGGATCGTACTGATCCTTAAGGGTGTAATAGGTTTTGATGGTACAGCCCGCTCGTCGGCAATAGACATCCGCCAAAGCAAAGGAGACTTACGGAGGCCTCGACAAGGAGTTCTAGGTCCTGTCAAGAGTATTCCCAACAAAGAGGTCGTCCAAGCCAAAATAGAAGTGTGTAATAAAAACGTTGTCCGTCTTGCCTCGAGTGCTCGAAGGCAGAGGGACGCGATAACGGTATACAACATGCGGATAAAACGAAGACAAGTCTATTAAAATTGATAGAGTATTTATATGAATAATTACACTTAATTACCAGATATATTATTGAGTAAATTAACAAGGTTTCATGGCAAATATTTATGTATAGTGTGTGCATGTGTAAGGTAATCATGATAGCAAGATGTAGTTGTGCACATAACTTTTATTTAATAGATATCACATGAATATTGCCCAATTTTACTAAACAGGTCGTTATTGTTCATAGCAGAACAAATTAAGGGTTAAATAGTAGTCAATTGACATGATTAACATAGAATGCATGAAGAATTATGGTTCTTGTCGCATCAGTAAAATCACGACGGGGGTGCCTGTCGCGTTTCAGATCGCGACGGAATGGTCGGTCGCGTTATCAAGGGCAGAGTCAGGTAATCGATAAATGTTGAAATCATGACGGGGTGTCCGGTCGATTTGAGCAAACGGTCTAGATCATGACGTGTCAGTCTGTCGCGAAAAGGCCAATCAGATTAGGGTGTGAAGGACGCGACAGATCGAGCCATCGCATTCATGACAAGATGCTCCCTTCTGTCGCGACCTTCTGAGAATCGCGACGGGTCGAGCCGTCGCATTTTCAGAAGGTCAGGCCGAGCCCCAAAGGGGAATCAGTCCACCTTGGGTTTCGGTCCCATCCTTCCATGGCTTGACACAGTGCCATTAAAAATTCAATATAAAATCATATACACGTCCAAAAATTCCAAAACTAGTTTTAAACGAAAATAGACATGTAGATGTATCAACATTAACAAGTAATTAGAAAATAGACGTGTTATGGACATGCAGTAATTAGGTTAAATCTCAATGACCTAAAACCATACACAGAGATGGAATTTGATTTAATTTGACTAGGATACATGATGGAAATTGAGGAAAATAGTATCAATGGATTCCAGATATCGAGTAGTATGTACAGTACAAGTTTTAGGATCCGAAATCAAGCATGGACATGGGATTTGGGCAAATAAGTCAAGTCGGGTACATGTTCATGACAGAACTTTGAACATGTAATACTCATCCATGGCACGATAGAAATTGGGGAAAACATAGGGCTTTGCAAGAGGGGATCATGGTCTACCTAGGGACGAATTTAATTCATTTTTGCTTGAGAGATTGTGTACCTTTAAGTGCTTTGAATCCTAGGGTTTGAAAACTTGAAGAACTTGATGAAGCCACTCGTTCCTAGCCTTCTTCCCCTTACTCTCCACGTCCAAAGCCTTCTCTTCTTTGTCCTCCAAGCTCCAAGAGTGGTCTAGGGTTGGGTTGGGTTGGCACGAATTTGGAGAGTATTTGTGGGTTGTAAGACTCCTAAACACTTAAAACTCTTCCCTCTCTCCTCCAACTCCGAATTTTTCACATTTATCTCACTATTTTCTAACATTTATCCATCTATTTAGCATGGGGAGAAGTCTAATTTCGTGGTTAAGGGACTTGGATAAGTCTAGGACTTCTTTTAAGATATATATGAGTCATATTAATGCTTTAATTGCCCCTTTTTAATTAGGAGATAATATAGTTACGAATTTCTCCATTTAATATGAGTCTCCTATTTTTATCCTTATTTCCTTTTATCTAAATCTCATTTTTAGATTAGGATAGAGTCTTATTGAGTTAGACTAGGGTTAGGACTCTTTTTAGGATAACTACATGAGTTGTAAGGTGATTTTCTTACCTTTTTAATTTATCAATAATTTAGCCACGAATTTAAGCATATTTATCTCTCATCCATCATTTGGACTCTTGCTTTTGACCCAATAACTTATATTTGGATCAATTGTACAACTCTTATATTAAATTTACTTAATGTGTTCAATTACCCCTTTTTAAATTAGAGAATTTATCCATGAGCCAAAATTGCACATTGGTCTAATTCCCATAATAGGCTATCAACACACATTATTTAAAGTCTACCCTCATATTTATTTTAATTTATAATTCACTTTGGCTAATATGATAATAGGTTTTCCCACTTATTCCTTAATTACAATAATAAGTCGCAATGATTCTTAAACATAGTTCAAATGATTTTTCTATGTCCACATTTCTTAATGGGTCATTAGAGGATATTATTTAAAGTATAACTACTATTTTTACAAAATTTTTATATGGGTTTATACGAATACAATAATGATGCGTGCCTTTTTAACTAGTTTGAATTTATTAATTGACAATTTTTCAATTTATCTATTATTTTTAATTAATAAATTTTCTGGGGTACTACATTTGCAATACATTGTTTATTTATGCAACCAGCAGGGGTATTTGTGTAACAGAAGGCTATAATTCATGTTTTATGCCCCATTTGATGGATGTTTAGCCTATTTAAAGATTATTTATGCACTTTTAATTATTGCATTGACATTAGAGATATTTTTTGTGCTATGTGACCTCCATTTTAAATATTTGCATGCATTTATGTCTTTAAACTTCAGACTGCGATAATTCTGTGTATATGCCCTCACTTACATTTAAGGTTTTGTTCTGCTATTTAGAGGTTAATTTTTCATTTTCAAGTGTTTAGGTAGATCACCAATGTGGCACTAAGCATGAGGAATGATAAATTTGAGCCCCTTAAGATAGTTAACAACATATAATGTGAGCATGCATGTTGACATCATTTTATGGAAAGGGACATTTTATTGTTCAAAGTGTATAAGTTGACCACCAAAGTGGCCTGTGAACTACAAGAAAATCATACTTTAGCGACGGCATTTAGCGACGGCTATTTTACCATCGCTAATCTGTCGCCAATTAGCAACAACATAACGACCCGCCCATTTCCATCCCTAACTTAGGTTTCGGCGGTAGATTAGCGACAGAAAAAGGTTGGCGCTATGCGCGCCGCTACTTAGTGACGGAATAGCGACGGGATTTTATGTTGTCGCTATTCCGTCGCTAAGGTTTTGCAATCCCACGCACCCCTTTTTCCCCTTCCCCGCCCTTCCGTCGAAACCATCCATTTCCCCCTCTTTCTTCCCCTCCCTCCTGTCACAGCCGTCTTCCCCATTCGCCCCTTCTCTTCTTTTCCCCCCCTATTGTCAAAGCCCGCCATCTCGGCTCCCTCGCCCATCACCGGAGACACGCCGCCGGCCGTCG